>VSMD01105902.1:0-13661 GCA_008750895.1 Mirza zaza
CTGGAATATGTATCATGGAACAATAGCAATGTTAATTGTCTAGGAAAACAGGAGGTTATTCTGTAGTGGAAAGTGTTGTTGCCACCGCCCTCTTTAGAGTTGAGTGTTTCTATTAAATGGTCTTCATTGTCAGTTTGTTCTTGCAGCAAATGGAAGAATGCAGCATGTCTAATTTCTTATTACTAAGTAATTTATTTTTAAAATATCTGAGTTTATCCCCTGTAGTTACTTCTACGTTCATGTTCTAGTGTAAAACCTTGGTAAAATTAAATATCAGTGTGCCTGTATCTGTAAAAAAAAAAAAAAAAAAAAAAAGAATAGGAAATACAAAGTGTTTACCAGTTACAAAATTGATTAGGATTTCTTTATATATATCATTGTTTTTCTCCCTTTTTCAGTGCACTACAAAGGGGAAGGAATAATGTAGCTTTGGGGAATATAATATAACACATGTTGTTTTCATTGAGCAAATAAAAAAACATGAGTTGTTTCAATTTATATAACTTTATCTTTCCGAGGAACTTAAAATAGTCTGCATTATCTTGTAGAGCATATGGCCATGCATACATTTTAGAATGAAGGGCACTGTACTGGAACTTAGAACTGGAACTCAGTTCTAACTCTGCTTCTGATTGCCTCTGGCAGTTAATATCTTGCTTCAGTTTCTTCAACTGTAAAATAAATGACTAGGACAACATAATATTAGGTTTTCTTTCAATTAATGATGCTGGGGATGATACTGGATTTTCAGATGCAACTTCTTCCTACAGTACTAGAGATTTCCAATACAGTATGGATAGAATGTTCTACTTTTAAAGCAACCAAATGACCCAGAGATTCATATTATATTAATAATTTACATTGCGGTGCTTCTTAAACCTACACACCACAGAGGAATAAGTTCATTCACCTAGGTGATACTGGGAAAGCCATATACGGTAAATCATAAATATGGACATTTACTTAAAGTCTACTGTTTTTCATTCTTTGTGATTGTGTCACTTGGGATAATGCTTTAATGCACGTAACTGAAAATGAGTAAGTAGCCATACTCAGTGGAAGTTTATTTTTGTGTCACATGAAGGAAGTTCTGAGGTAGGTGATCCAGGGTGGTCTGGCAGCTCCCAGAAAAGTCAGCAGGGACCTAGGCTCCTTCAACAACCTGCTCTGTGCAGTCCCTGGTGTGTGGCTCTCATCCTCCTACTCAGGATGCCTGCTCATTCTGGCCCTCGGAAGTCTGACTTTTGCTTCTTTCTCATTGCCCAGAACATTGGTTAATCAGGTGTCCATACACCTTCAGCTAAGACTAGAAAATGTAGTCTCTACCTGGGCTGCAATATGCCCAGCTAAAAATTGTAGGTTGTTACTAAGGAAGTGAAGGAAATGAACATTGTTAAGCAACTAGCAGTCTCTGCCCCAATGATGTACCTTTGTTTGTTGGATTATTTAAAAAAATACTTAACTTTATGAATTGAAGTGGACATTTCAGGATAGTATATTCACCCTATGGCTATATAGTATGCAGTCCCTGGTATACCTGGTGTTTTTCCACTTTGAGAAATACTGATTTATATGTGATTATTAAAATTCGATAAACACTGATTTAAAATTGTGCGTGAACTGTTAATTCAATGCAGCAATGTTTTGGGCCATTGGATTTTTAACTACACTTGATTGGTATGCAGAGATTTCCTAAGCTGAGATGGTTCTGCATCTGCCCCGAGGACCTGGTATGTGTTAGGATCACTGACTCCCCTCTGCCGAGGTGTTACATTCTTTGCAGTGACTTTGGCTGTGTTGTCACATTTGTTGCTTTTGCAGTTGTATTATTTCAAAATGACTGGAAATTGCCGGCCTTGGAGCCCTTTTCTTACCATCTGCATGTTCTCCTAGAACCTTTTACAAATAGCACTTGTTAGATAATTTTTCCACCTTTCCCATCCATCTTATATGTATGAGCTATTTTCTAAAGGCTCTTATTCTTTGAAGCAGTCTGTACACCACTACAACTTACAAATATGTTAAAGTTAATTTGTCAATTTTTATTTAAAAATTATATATATACTCATATATATACATATGTATATGCATTCTTACTTTTTATGAGATACTTAGTCTAATAGTATGACTATGGTTTCCTGTTCCATTACAAGAATTGCCTTCCTGGTGATGTTTTTGACTTTTGGCTGTTGGTTTTTAATCTATTTTGAGGCTTATTCAAAAGTTTGTCAGAATCAACCCTGAGGTAATAGGAATCCAGGATGAAATCAAATTCAGAGTGTTTTTTTTTTTTTTTTAACCTTTAGGCTGCTCTTTAGCTGATCATATTTATTTATTGCTTTTCCATAGAAAGGTTTTTCTTTGGATGTGCAAGTTTTCCTTCTATTCTGCCACACCTTTCTTACTACATTTTTCCATTGAACATACCATTCCCTTTATCTGAAAAGTTCTTTTTTATCCCGCCATAACCTGTCTCTGATATTGTTGCCACCCAACCAGGTTTATTTGCCCACTGCCCACGAGGAAGCCAGTACTCCAAGTCAGCAGAATTTACGGCAGAGAGAGTTTAATCTGCATGGAGCTAAATGGGGAGATGGGAGAAATTTCTCAAACCCACCTCCCCTGGAATTTGGGAGAGTTTTTAAAGACAGTTTGGCATAGGCAGTAGAATTGGTTAATTGGCTAGGTTTGGGTCAGAACCATAGGGTTGTAGAAATTGTCTTCTTTGCGGACCGGGTTCTTGGGTCGGGAGTCACAAGACCAGTTGAGTCAGTTCCTCAGAATGGCCTGCTGGTCTGGGTGGGTCAGCCATTCCACTGGGATGCCAGGCTTGGAAGATATCTCAGAAACTACCCCTAGGTTTCAAAAGGTGATGTTATCTGTGGAGGAACCCAAGAATCTTTATGACCACCAGCTATGTGGCTTCAGAGTGGCAATTACAGAGAAGCAAACAGGAGGACAGTTACTAATTATTATTAATATTTTTTTTGGCCAGGCCCTTACCACAGTTCTCACCCTGCACCCAGCAAATTATTGACTTTTATGAAGGGTGGTTTCAATATCATAAACTTTCCTACGGGAAACTAACCTTTTCAAAAACTCCTGACTTAATTGATCCTGGAAAAATCTGATCTCTGCTTTACTTGACAGTTCTTCTGTAATTCCGTTCTCAGATTACCCAATCTTAAACTCAGATTTTTAGAACTTGATGAGATATTTGAGATTTTTGACAGCACATTTTTCCATGTAGTTGTTAATTTAGAATGGGTATAGTGCTACCTGTTTCTCTAATTTTTCATTCTAGTGGATAGTTTTTCTAACCATTTTTCCTTTGGAGCAATATAATAAAATTAAGTATATCAAGAAAATGTGCAAACAGCTTGACTTGAAAAGACTTGACAAGTTACACTTGACTCTTTCTATTTTTCCTCAATTGAGAATACTTGAAGTGTCCTTTTCTAATGTTGTTTAAGTGTTTTTTCTTTAGACATGTTTCTTTCATAAATATAAAAGTCCCACCTCGTCCCCTTTTAATTTTATGTGACCTTTAAGACAATTTGAAGATTAAAACAAGTACTTGCTGGTTTTCCATATATATATATCTTTTGGTCTCATGCTAGAATTCTGATATGGGTTTCCTTCCTGCCCTCTGCTACAAACATAATTCATTATTCATGCTCTCTTTAAGGTGTTCATTGTTAAGCATATGCAGAAAGTCTGTTAGCCTCTGGTACTTAGGAATGGGAGTAGACAACATGAACTTGTGGTTCCAAAGATTTTAAGGCATCTTTCAAATGCCTTTTAAATTAACAATCTATAATGTACCTGAAATGCTGGAATATAACTTTAATTATCCTAAGTTATCATGTATAACATTTTGGGAAAATACCCATAGATTCATGAAAAGACAATTTACAAATTAACCTTTGGATTAAACTCATTTATAAGTTGGGTTTTTATATTGGTTTGATTTAGCAAAACAATGAAAATTGAGTATTAATTCATTTTTATTGAATGTACATGAATTATGGACAATACGCTGTTTTGGATGCCTTGAAATTCAAGGAATTTCTCCTAAAGGAGATGATATATGTCTACAAATAATTTTATAACTCATTCAAATATGAGCAGTACCATAAGAGAGCTTTAAAATACTAACAAAGAAGAAAAATAAAGAATAAATTCTTAAACTTGGCAAGGTCAGACAAGAATTGCTGTAGTAGGTGGCATTTGAGCTCACTTTGCTGGGTAGATGGAAGTATTGTCACGCAAGGGAATCAGAATGAACAAAGTCACCAGAGTAGGCAGGGATGGGATAAGCTAAGAGCGTAGAATGGACCTAGTGTGGTAGGAGGTAAGAAACAGAAGGGTCTTGGATCTCAGTTGGTAGTTGGACCAGTGAAACTTTTAAGATCTTTGTCATGAATAAAGTTAGGGGAAAAAAAAAACAACAACAAACAACTAGTATTGAGAACTCGAGCACTGAACATTTAGTGGAGATTACCTAATAAGACTTTTTAAATATTTTGTGCAGTGAACTTTTATGAGAGGGCCCAGGAGTTACAAAGAAATTGGTGAAAAAGCATATTTTGGGCTGCTTATTCAAAGATATAACTTTACTATAGACTTCTCTAGGAACATAGCATTATCGGAAAAAAGTCATGGTATTAGAATAGTAGAAGAGCAGATAAATCCAAATTTTAGGTTCACAGAACTTTCTCTGTCATATATAACGTGATGAAGGAACGCTCGTCAGAGCAGTGCCTAGAGGGGAGGCTGAGGGTCCTAGCAACCTCAAACAGCTGTGTTTGATAACTGATAGTTATTCTTCATTTATATAGTCTTTGCTGAGTCTAACTGGGATTTTTCTTATTCTGATCTTCCTATTGTCTATCCAAGTAGAGCATGAGATTTGTTTTTAAATTGTCTTTATATAAGGCAGTGCATGGGAGAGTACCCAGTCTAGCAGGCACTGTGACCGTGACTCTGCATGTTTCTGTGTGAGGTATAAATGTTTACCCTGAGATGACCAACTTACTCATCCCAGGATCAATGCACCATTGCCCATACCCTTCTGGGTCATTGACTTTGTTGCACAGGAGGAGTTTACTTCCTGAATAGTTGTAGAAATGAGGAGTGAGATGGAGAAGGAACAGTTCCTAGTTTTACAGTTTGTATTGTCACTCACCCTACAAAAATGAATCAGAGACTTCTGTTGCCTTCTTGACCATATATACTATTCATGCTCATCAGATAGAAACACTAAGTTAATGGAACTATCCATAAGGTCATAGTCATAGGATATGATCTTACTGCATATTTTGGTCTTTGTCTAGCTTCATACGTACTGCATTAGGCATTTGGGAAAAGGTTACTTAGGTGTGCTGTGATGTTGTCATTGGCCTGGAAGGATCTATTTGAGTGATTAACTCTGGAAATGCTACGAACTAGACTGGCTTTAACCAAATTCTGTATTTACTATTTTTCTGTCTATAGGTTTATATTCTAGAAACACCAAATATCGGTATTGTAATATTAGAAAAGGAGAAATTTTCTTTATGAAAAGATTCCTTAGTTGGCAATGGATTTTTGATACTTTAATTGAACTGATTATAAATGTATTTCTAATTAGTTTAGAAATATTAGCATACAACTATTAATTGCTTATCACTAAAACTATTCCTTTGGGAATTCAACTCTGAAATCAAGAGAAACTGGGATATAATTTACAGAGATTTATTTTCAGACTCTCTATTTCCCCAGCAGACAGAGAGGAAATAAGGCAAGGGTAATGTTGATAAGCTGACAGTAAGCTCATAAGTTTGAATTGGACTATGAGCTTCTGGGCAGGAAACCGTATCTTGCTCTTTTATATTCTTGGCACCAGGTGCCTGGCACATAGAAGGTGACCAATATAAGTTTGTTTAACTGTTACTGAATTATTAATGAAATGAATATGCCTGCAGATTAAAAAAGAGCCCAGCACTCTGTCCCTCTTGGTAATATCAGTAAATTTCAAAAGGGAATGTGAGTACCAGAATGATTTTAGAAAAATACAAAGTAAATGTTACATTTTTTTCTATTGAAGTATTGATGAGGACCACAGATTCATGGCTTAGAATTAGGTTCTTTGGTGGTATTATGCCTCAACCATTTCCTTATTTATCTTGAAGAGATAATTTAATGTGTTTAGTCAGAAAGTAGGTGTTCAGCGACTGTTAACTTTCCATTCTCCCTGGTCTTTTCTGAGTAAAGAATTCCAGGGACTTCCTGTGGAATTCTTAGTCTTGGTTTTAAAAATCCATTTGGGACTCTTCAGAAAGGAACCAAATGAAGATATATTGAGACATGCCAAGTCCCTAGAGCTGGAAAAACCACCCTAGTGACATTTAAACAACCACTTATTATGCTTATAGGGAATCACTCTATCTAGGTCTGGATTCAGATAGGAAAGGGTGGGAACAACTGTTCTGTTTCCACATTGTCTGGGCTCTGACCTGGAAGACTCAAGAGCTAGAGGCTGGGATCATTTTCAAGCTCTTTCAGTCACAAGTTTGGTGATTTATGTTGCCTGCTGGGTAAAATCTTAGTTGGTTTATTGGCTGCCACACCTGCGCTTGGCGTTTCCACATTGCATTGTTTTACTGATAGCACGGTGGTTGGATACCAAGGGTGAACATTCCAAGACAGAGAGAAACAGGTGGCACCTGTACCCTTCGTTATGACCTAGTCTTGGAAATCACATAGTATTGTTTTTGTACTCTATTGATCAGAGAAGTCACGCAACTGCCCAGGTTTATGGGGTGTGGACATAGTCCAGGTTTATGAAGTGTGGACATAGTCCCACGTGATGAGGAGGTTCTGAGAGCAGAAAATACAACCTGCCACACAATATAATTCCTATGTCTTTTGCTACAACTTTATAATTTTAAGGTATGATAAATTATTTATGTATCTCCCTAGATTGTTTTTACCAAGTAGACTACTAATTCCCTGTATGTAGTTTTTTTAAAAAAATAATTTTCAGTTCAGTGTGTTAATCAGATGCTGAAATTGATGGTGAGAAGTTTAAATTTAAAACTAAAAATTAATAGATTATCTAGAATATTTTCCAAAATAAAATAAAATTTTATTGATTTAATTTGCATCCAGAAATTCTGAGGTATTTTTGTCTGTTTTTTTTTTTTCCTCCAAAACAGAGTTTGTTTGGGAATAGCCCAGGTTTGCAATGCTAGATACACATGCCGTGGTGGACCATAGGTCCATGGCAGCGGGGCTGGGGTAAAGGGAAGCTTTCAAAGGCAAACAGAAGTCCACATAAGCTGTTTTGAAAGAAATATCATTGGTTATGGGGGCTTATTACAGGTAGTAGTATTTGTTCATGGGTTATTGGCTGTTGCTAGTAAACCGTGTTTCTAGTGTATAATTGTCAAATTGAAAGCTGTATTCCTTTTATTTTCTTTCATAACAATCTCTTCAAAATATATATTTTAAAATAGCACATTTATAGAAAATTTGCAGTTCCGAGATGTTTTTTATTTGAACCACCTGAGAGTAATTTTCCTATATGATACCTTATAACCCCCAACACATTAGTATGCATTTCGTAAACATAAAGACATTCCCCTACATAACCATAATTCAAAGCATCAGGATTAGGAAATTAACAACAGTGTATTACTATCACCTAAATCTTAAAACTCTTTGAAATTTTGTAAGATTCTCTAATAGTGTCCTTTATAATGAAAGGATCCAGTTAAGAATTATGCATTGCCTTTATTTGCCACGTGCCTTTAGACTCCTTAAGAGTTTATTCAGTGTGTGTTTTTTTTTTTTTTGACTCTCATGAATTTGATGCTGTTGAAGATTATAGGTCTGCTATTTTATACAGTGTCCCTCATTTGGGCTTAATTTATGTTCCTCATAATTGGATTGAATTGATACATCCTGGGCAGCAGTATCATAGAAAGAATGCTGTGCTCTGCATATTGCATCTGATTAGGTTGAAGAATCTATATAACATGGTGAGCAAAATATAACTGAGCAAAAGTATTTTGGTTCAGAATGACTTTTTTTCCCCCCTTTCTCAAAGTGGACATCATTTCAGTCCATAATCTATGCATTATTTATCAGACATTCTGGCCAGGGAAAAGAACTGGGTAATTTTTTATTTGACAAAGGACTTTTATTTATTTAATCTCATTTAATCTTCATAATGTCCCTGTAAGGTATTTTCAGCATTTTTAGAGATGGGGAAGCTGGGCCTCAGAGAGAGTAGGTGACTTGACTAAGGTTATACAGCAAATTGTGGAATTGGGATTTGACATGAATCTCCAGCCAAACAAATCAGTGAAAACAATGGTTGGCACATTTTTTTTTTTTTTGAATGATGACTTTTATATTTTCAGTGGTATTTTTTTTTAGTAAGTCTTGGTTAACTATCTTAGCAGTAGGTAGAGATCACATATTTGATGTCCCAAGATGTTTTTTTAAAACATTTTGTGTCAAAATGTTCAGTATTATTTTAGGGCCTCACTCTCCCCTCTAAGCTAAAGGAAGTATTAACTTCTAAAAATACTGAGTACTTTTCCTGAAGGAAACCATGATGATTACAATTTTTTTCTATTTCATTCCATATCACTAAAGGCTATGTGTGGCATTTAAATACACCACATGCGTTCAAATCATTCTACTGTGCATTTATATTTAAGTACATCCAGCTTCTGACTGTACATGAAATTAAAAGTTTAAATCAGTTTGCTCTTGTTCATTACTTTGAATCCACAGATAACACCATTAAATTTTCAGCACATGTGATGTTCTTGGTAAATGTAGCAGAATATAAGTTAAAAGCTTTAATCCAAAGTTGATATAGCCTCCATTTGTTTTATATACAGATGTCCCTTGACTTATGATGGGGTTATGTCATGATAAACCCATTGTTAAGTTGACTACACTGAAGGTGAAATGCATTTAATACACCCACATACCAACATCACAGCTTAGCCTGGCCTACCTTAAACTTGCTCAGAACGCTTTGCATTTGTCCACAGTTGGGCAAAATCACTTGGCAACACACTGGCAGTGCACTGTAGGGTATTGATCACTTACCCTTGTGATTGTGTGGCTGACTGGGAGCTGTGACTCACTGCTGTGGCCCAGCATCTTGAGAGAGAGAGAGTACGGGTACCACCTATCACTAGCCCTTCTGGGAAAGGTCAAAATTCAAAGTACAATTTCTTCTGAATGTGTATGGTTTTCCCATCATCATAAAGTTGAAAAATCATAAGTTGGAGATAGTCTGTATAAACTCCTGTATAAATAGATTCTCCAAGAAAATAAAGTGTTTTGGTAAGGTTTTCTTCATTACCAAATAATTACAGGCTGTTTTACTCAGTAGCTAGGAGGATGTAGCTATGCCATCATCACTCTTGGTCATGTAGTGGCACTAATTAATTTAGGGCATAAAATGCGGTTCCCCCTCCCTGCTAAGAATGATTGCAATACAGCAACCTAACACAAATTTCTTTAAGTGATTAAAAACAGGTGGAGGGAAGGAAAGAAAACTTAGGCTTAGTGTTCCATTTAAGTGCTTAATTAAGCTGCACAGGGATTCTGTTGTGATGATTCTTGTTGTGAAATATGCCTTAGCTGCAAATTAGATTAAGTTAGAAAGAGGTATGAAATGCAAAAGCATGAAAGAGGTATGAAATGCAAAAGCATGCAGCCATCTCAATAACTCATTCGTCCTGAGCCAGAGACCTGCAGGGTCTGTGAGCTATAACTGCGGCAGCTCGCTCTGCACATTATGAATACAGAGTGGGGTAGGTCTCTGCTTTCGTGACTATGCTGTAGCACTAGGTGTATAATGCTGTACATATAAACGGACAGCAAGCTTGTTGTCCTTACAGTGGAATTCATGTGTTCCTTAAAGTGCTATGGCTTTATTATTAATAGTTTTCATATGGGAAATTAAAGCTCATTGTCTTTGCAAAGATTTATTTAAAGGATGAGTTTCCATTAAAAATAAGCTTGTGCCTTGTAGCTATACCATTAAAAACAAGCTTGTAGAATAAAATAAAGCAAGGTGGTATCCTTTAAACTGCTTTCATTTTCAATAGAAATAAATCATATTGACAAAAATTTTTCAAAGACACATTAACAAATTTTTGCCAGTTTAATTGATTTGTGTATCTTGTATATTGCTTATGTCCTCATACATATTTATTTGACCATGTATCAAACATCATTTTAAGTTTTTTGAATTCTGTCTGAAACTTAAGTCATTAGCTACTGATTTTTTTTTTTTTTTGGTTTGTTATTACTTATTGATCTTACCAAGTAAACCATATACCCTTCTTATTTCAATTAGTGTTGTCAGATGAAATATTTTTTAAAAAAGCAGTTAGTGGAAAATATCATATCCTTATCTTTCTAATTGTTTAAGAAAATTACCTGAAGTGTTTTTTTTTTTTTTTTTTAAACTGGGCTGTTGATGACGCTGATTATGAACTATACAGTTCTTCACAAAATTAACTGCCATGTTTTGATTTACAGGATCTCCAAAGTTGGGTAAATGGTGCTAATGAGCATGGCTTTGTTCTGGTATCTTTTGGAGCCGGTGTCAAGTATCTGTCGGAAGACATTGCTAACAAACTGGCAGGAGCCCTGGGGAGACTGCCTCAGAAGGTGATTTGGAGGTAAGGTAATAATGCAGATGGTTTCTTTGCTGTTGATTTTCAGTATCCCCTTATTTAGCCCGCAGGTCCCAGTAAAGAACAGCACGCAGAGTCCCTGGCAAAATTAGCAGGATGCCCCTGACTTTTTGTTTTGTTACTTCGTATATTGAAATCTAGGAGTTAATTCATAGGACTGTGATGCATAAAGAGACCTGTGACCTATAGCATAAAAAGAAGATATGGTTTTGGATGATGTATCCTTGTATTGGATGCATTTTTATATTCTACCCTCAGTGACTCTGCTATTATTTATTGTCATTTTTAAAAATTTAGTTAAAATTGCATGCCTTTCTATATACTCCTTCAAATCAGTTTTGGAATGAGATAGACAATGATGGATGAAGGAATAAATAGGTAAAATATTTCATGGACTCTTTGAGACATCCACTTTTTCTACTTCACAAATACTTTTGATATATTTAAGAAATCAGGCCTTTAAAAACACAGTAACTTACTAGTTAATAATGGTTAAGATCGACCCATGGATTGATCCCAGCTTCCTTTGGGAGGCACTGCTAACACATATCTGTCTCTGGACTTTCCAACCTGGTGTTTAAATATCAGACCTGAACACTTTATTTAGCATTTATTTATACCACCACTGTTGGGCTCTAGGGATTTAGTTGTAAAAAACATTGGTCCCACAGTTTCTTCCACAATTAGAATAAAGTGTCTCTCAAGCCATTACAAGAAGGCTCTGAGTAATATAGATTTTCCCTTTATAACAACTACACAAGAATTAGTTCCCCCACGCCCAGCTGACCTATGAAAAGTGGATACACATTTTATTCTAATTGCTCAGGACTTTTCCCTTCAGATTCTAGTCTCATTGGGTTTCCTCTATTAGACTGAACCCAGAAAGCACCTCTCCTGCTTTATTTAGGACAGTTTGTGCTCAGTTCGGACTCTTGTCATTCTTTTAGTTCTTTATTTATCTTGTCATTCTTTATCTTTCAAAGGTGAGACAGAGAACAGCCTAATTATGTTCTTTGCTCCACAGAACTCCCATCTCTGGGGCCAAGCTAATAAAGAGTACTTTCTTCTTTCTCTCAATACTTTTGTGTTGGCTCAGGCTCTGGGTGTCAAGGATTAGAGTCACTGACTGCCTGATGGTGGGCCTCCCTGGCCCTTCATGTTTCAGCTCCTAGGTGTTGGTGTGGGGAGTGACTTCAGGTGTTGGTTTGTTTAGTTGCTTTTTTGTCATCTCTGTATATGTGTATAGGTGAAAGGAGTCAGTGGAAAAAATTAGATTTCTATATAAGCAAATTATTTCTTATTTATCCTTCAATCAATGAAACTTTTTTGATTAGAACTTAGCCTGAGTGTAGTGGCTCATACCTGTAATCCCAGCACTTCCAGAAGCCAAGGCAGAAGGATCCCTAAGGCCAAGAATTCAAGACCTGTCTGGGAAACGAGCAAGCCCCTGTCTCTACAAAAAATAAAAAATCAGCCAGGCATGGTGGTGCACACCTCTAGGCCTAGCCACTTAGGAGGCTGAGGTGGAAGGATTGCTCGAGACCTCAGGAGTTGGAGGTTGAACTGCACTGTTACTGCGCCACTGTACTCCAGCCTGGGTGACAAAGTGAGACCCTGTCTCTAAAAAAGAAATATAATCAAATTTTTATTGTTACTGAAGCATGGCTTTCTTAATATCAAAAAAAGATGTAACATTTATTTTAAATCTGATGTTTTAACCAGAGAGCCCATATCATAAGACTTGATTTTTGAAAGATTTTTCTCTCGTACATTTTAGATTTTCTGGACCCAAACCAAAGAATCTAGGAAACAACACTAAGCTCATAGAATGGTTACCACAAAATGACCTGCTTGGTAAGTCAGTGACATCTCGGTACTTACTTGGGTGTTAGATTTTAATTATATAAATATGAATTTTTTTTTTACTTGAGAACATTGTACAATATGTAGATTATGATAGTTTTTTTCTCTAGCATTTCTGATGCTTTTTTCATTCTGTTTTTTTGAGTATCTCAAGTTTTAAATTCCAGTCCAACATTTCAAATCTTATTATAAAACTGTTTGTAAACATTTGGGATTATATATCAAAAATTTTAGACCAGTCACCAATTTTAATTATCTAGAAAATATACTTAATAAACTATATAAATTAGCAATGAATAAAGCTATTCCTGATTAGGCTAATCAGGTAAAAGTAATAAAATTAAAACAATGAAAATGCAGATTTGGGCTATAGCTTTATTACAAAGAGAAGCAGAAGGCCAGGGGAATAATTGATTTATTTTAACTTTAATTGGGTCATCTGCCTCTTTCCTCATAATTCACCAGGCATTTTTGAAGCATTATTTTGATTTATTTCTTGGTATTATGTTCCTCAACTCAAAATAATTTTTATATACATCTTTTAAATATATTTGAATTTAAATAATTTAAATCCATGTTCAATAACATAGATGGTAAAAAATTTAAAGATTTATTAAATTTTTAGGCAATTATAATGCCATATTATTCTTTAATATATTATTTACTAAGGATATTATAAAAAGGATATGACTGATTTTTGGCAGTATTAAGGACCATTTATTCCATAATACTAACACCTAATATTATGTAAAAGTGGTTTAAATTTTAAATTACACTCTTTTTTTATTTTATTTTATTTTTTTATTTCAGCATATTATGGGGGTACAGATTTTAAGGTTTCAATAAATGCCCTTTCCCCCCCTCCCCCCACAAGTCTGAGTTTCCAGCATGACCATCCCCCAGATGGTGCACATCTCACTCATTATGTATGTATATACCCGCCCCCCTCCCCCCTGCCCAATACCCTATTACTGTAGTACCTATGTGTCCACTTAGGTGCTGCTCAGTTAATACCAGTTTGCTGGTGAATATATGTGGTGACTGTTTTTCCATTCTTGGGATACTTCACTTAGTAGTATGGGT
>VSMD01105904.1:0-24593 GCA_008750895.1 Mirza zaza
CTTCAATGGCTGCATGACACAGCTCTTTGTTGAACATTTCTTAGGTGCTTCAGAGATTGTCCTCCTGGTGGTCATGGCCTATGACCGCTATGTGGCCATCTGTAGACCTCTCCATTATGTGACCCTGATGAGCCACCGCATGTGCTGCCTCCTGGTGGGAGTGTGTTGGACAGTAGGTTTTCTCCACTCTATTGGGCAGATTTTAGTTACTTTCTGGCTCCCATTCTGTGGCCCCAACGTCATGGATCACTTCATGTGTGACGTTTTCCCCCTGATACAACTGGCCTGCACTGACACTTTCCTTGTTGGTCTCCTGGTTGCTGCCAATGGTGGGATAATCCCTGTGATCACCTTTATAACATTGTTGATATCCTATGTGCTCATCCTGTGTTCTTTGAAGACCCACAGCTCTGTGGGGAGGAAAAAGGCCCTTTCTACGTGTGGCTCCCACATCACAGTTGTCATTTTATTCTTTGTGCCCTGTATTTTCATGTATCTGCGACCAGTAGCCACCTTTCCCATGGATAAAGCCATAGCAGTGTTTTATACTCTTGTCACTCCCATGTTAAATCCGGTCATCTACACAGTAAGGAATGCAGATGTAAAAAATGCTATCAGAATGTTATTAAACATAAATGTAATTTCAGGAAATAAATGATCTACTATGGAGATGATATTTCCATCATGATCTTTTCAATTTTGTATTTTAGTACTTAAAAGTCTTTTCTCCAACTCTCAATCAATTCTCACAGTACCTTTGCAAGGTAGGTACTATTATGATTATTCAATTTTACAGATGAAGAAAACAAAATTCAAAAAAGTTAAGTAGCCAGCCCAATGTCAAAAACCGATCTAATGTTCAGAACTGCATTCATCTAGATCCAAATTTGATGCTGTTTCAAACATATCTAAGGTATCAGAAAGAAAGGGAACATTTAAATGAAAACCCCTGTTTTATGGAGCAAATAAAAAAATTTTCTCTTCTAATTGCAGAGTTGTATAATGTGCCTACATATTTAATCAGTATTGCCTAGTGGAATCTAGAACAGTGTAGAATATATTAATATTATAATTTGAAAGAAAATCTTGCCAATACTCTCTTGGAACACACTTGATATATCTTATATTTAAAAATGTCTTGGGTTTCTTCTACTCAGTAAAAGTTGTCAAAAATTAATTATATTAAACATACATGAAATTTTTAAATGTCCTCACAGGGTTACAACTTCATAAAAGTGATATCTAATGTTCTCATTTTATAGAAAAATGGAGGATCAAAAGGTTAAATAACTATTAATAAATCATAGAACATGTGCATACATAATCCTTGAGCCCAAATGTGCTTACTCCATATCCTTTGATATTTCCACTATAGAATATCTTGGGACTAATATTTAATTATGGTTTAGTATATAAAATATTTTTGGATTATATATTAGAAATGTGACAATTTATTAGATTAAAATCATTAGTGACGATTAAATGCATTTATTTTACAACAGCAAATACTAAAATTTATCCATAAAATAATTTCACTATTAAAAATCTAGTTGTACATTTAGTTCTTGAATCTGGTATCCTCTTTGAAAAATGCTTTAGGAAATGGTTTATACAGTATATGGAAAGAAATTTGGAATCATTACTCCATGGTAAACCAAAGAAAATATTTATCAGTTAAACCACTTACCCTACATACAATATTTCTAAATTGGTATCATATTATTTTCTTATCATGGAGCAAAAGGCAATTTAATTTTTATTTTTCTGGCTGAGGTCCATTTATTAGTCCTTAGTAACGACAGGTACCCTGCAATTAGATGGCACAATTTTGATAATAGTCTGAAAGGTGAAGAGAGCACCAGACTACATGTCGGATAAACTAGGTCCTCATATTTCTAGGTGGCCAAAATGAGTGGCAGTCCCTTTTCTTCATCTGTGTGATGAGGCAGCAGGATCATGTGTTAATGAAGGTCAGAGCTTAGCTGTGCAGAAAATCTTTGAATGGGTAAGGCCATGATCTGGATTTCTGTTCAGCTTGGCCTGGCTCCAATGGAGCTTGGCCCCTGGGAAAACCCAATCACTGCAGGGTGATGGGAATTCTCTGGTACTGTGATGAGCTCCTTAGTCAGCAGAGACACAGCCTCACTGGGATGCAGTTGGAATGATGTAAGCCTGCACACTGTGGAATTATGTACCATTTTAAAATGGCACTTTGCCCTCTTGTAGCCCAGACCTATTACCCAAAGGAGAACACCTCATTAATGATATTTCTTCTCAAAGGTGGATTGAAAACTGCTTACAAATTAAGCTCAAAATACAGCCAAATGGCAGGCACAGTCCCATGAATGATTTCGTAAACAGCTCAGCTGGCTACCTTTTTTGGCAACTTTTCCAATGGAGATGAAACTTAAGTTCCTCTGCCAACTACAAAGGTTGGTTCCTAAGGAAGTCCTAGCCACTTGGAGAATGAGTTCTCAATGTTTTGTTAGAATCATCAGAAACCCTAGTCCTATTAAATCTCTCCCCATTCAATGGTTAGATGATTTGTTCCATGTGCAGGACCTGACTTACTTTGAAATTCCTGTGTGTCATGGAGGTGGCCTTAAGAATTTATTTGAGCACTAAACATGTTCCTGTTAATTTGAGGTAACCGTTTTGAAATTATTGAAATAATTATATCAAATAAATACATGCACAATTCTATTATATTTAAAATATGTCATTAATTCACTTATTCATTTTATCTGTATATACAAATTGTGCTCCCAGGATGGAGAGACTTGAACTATCAACAATTTCTGGCATGATTTGTTTTAATCTCTTTTGACAAGTTGTCAGAAATTAAACGTCTTCCTTTTGGTTTCTATCCAGGTAATTAAGATCAGCAAATGAGAGTGTGTGTGTTGCAGCAATGTGCTCTTCAGAAGAGAAGGAACACAAATAGCTCATATATCTAGCATAATTTAGAGAGATCATCTGTCTCCCCTCTTTCATTTGATTCTGTCTCTCTCTCTCTCTGTGTTTATGTGTATATTTATTACACACATAAATATGCATATAGAGAGAGTATATGTATTTCTGCATTCCTCTCGTACCAACTTCCGTTCATCTTTATTTTTCTACTGATTGTTTTTGAGAAAAAAGTTATGTAATATTTCCCTATCTGTTTTAATTAGGTAATGATACTTCAAATTCTGGCTTTCGTTTTTAATGCAAAGATGAATTAGAGGGTAAACATATTTATCAATATAAACACATATTTAATTGTGAGCAACTGCATTCATGCTGAGTTTGATGCTGATGATTTGCTGGGAAGGGGGGTCATATCCAGGAAGGCTATTCAGGGACTAAGCCCTCTCCCTCCAGAGCATTCTAAGAAAACATTACTTTTGATATCTACAGTGGTATAGTAATTTTCATCCTATAAAATTGTTACTATGGATAACTCTATCTCCATGCATCTCTCAAGGAAAGCTAAGTGAATTTAGAAGACTTATGGACAATAATAATCCTTTTAATCCCTTAAATAGAGATGCAGGCTATTGATGACACGTGTTCAGATTACAGACCATCTGAGGACACGGGGACCCTGATGCTTGTTAAAAATGGCAGCCATGGGGCATGTGCTAGACACATGACTATCACCTTCTTGCAATTCAAAATTTTATTCAAGAAATTTTTTAGCTCCATAAGAAATTCAGATGCAAGATACACACATGAGCTGTAAAGTGAACTTCCTGGATTCAAATCCTGACTCTTTAATGTACTCACTGTGTAATTTTTAGAAAATTAATTATTTTGCTTTTTCATAGCCATAAAATGTGCCACATTTTAGCCAGATGTGAGGATCAAATGAGAAAACGTGTACGAAGTACTAGCAAAATGTCGGGTACATAGCAGGTGCTAACTAACATAAATAAGAACTACTCAGCCATAAAAAAAAAGGTGAACTAATATCTCTTATATTATTGTATGGAGACAGAGCCCTTTCTTCTAAGTAAAATATCACAAAAATGGGAAAAAAGACATCACAGTACTCATCTTTACATTGGTACTAATCAATCAACACTCATGTGCACATATGGAAGTAATATTCATCGGGGATGGAAGAGGTAGGAGGAGAAGAGGGCATGGGTAAATTGGTAAATTCACACCTTATGAGTGTGGTATGTGCTGTCTAGAGAATGGGCACACTTGTAGCTTTGCCTGGGGCAGTACAAAGCAATTTATGTGACCAATGTGTTTGTACGCCGATAATATTCTGAAATAAAAAAAAAAATCAGTGAGTAAAAATGTCTGTAAAGTAATGTTCATTGCAGCATCATTGTGTGTGGCAGCATGCTAGAAACAGGATAAATGTCAAGCAAAAATAGGCTGGTTAAAGGAATTATGATGCAACCATAAAATGGTATTATGTGCCCCAATTAAAAAGAAAGAAATTTATAAATTCTCTCATGGGATAATGCACATGAAAGTACTAGATTAGAATTACTGAATTGGTACAATGGCTCAGGCCTATAGTCCTAGCACTTTGAGATGCCAAGGAAAGAGGATCACTTGAGCCCAGGAGTTTGTTACCAGCCTGGGCAACACAGCAAGATCCTGTCCCTGGAAACAACAAAAAAAGAACGAAGAAAAATAAATAAAGTGAGAAAATAATTAGACAGGTGTGGTGGCAAGTGCTCATAGTCCTAGCTGCTCGGGAGGCTGAGGAAGGGGGATTGCTTGAGCCCATTGAACTATGACTGTGCCACTGCACTCTAGCCTGAGTTGACAGAGTGAGACCCTATCTGTAAAAGAAATAACCATAAAAATAAAATTTCATGCATCATATTTCCTATGCTTTTATATAAAGTAAAATACATAAATGATTGTACATACAAAATATTATCTTCAAATGACCCTCTAAAGAACATACACTAAAGTGTTTTTGTCTTAATTTTTAATTGACAAATAATAATTATATTTATGTATGGGCTACAATGTGATGTTTTGAGGTATGTGTAATTGTGTAATGATTAAATTAAGCTAATTTCATCCATCATTAGTGCTTGTGGTTGGGAGTCATCCTTTGACTTTAAACATTTTACCACTGTATGTAAAATATTTTTATGGGCCATGCATTATTTTCCTAATTTATAAAAATAATAGTGAAAACCCTTATGTTTTATTTAACCTGTTTTGCTTTTGGTTAGAACTATAGGCTGTTTTAGGAAATGGTTTTGGAAGACTTGTCTTTTAAAGTCAATTCAAATTGTTGCAGTAGGGCCAGGCGCAGTGGCTCATGCCTGTAATCCTAGCACTCTGGGAGGCAGAGGTGGACAGATTGCTTGAGGTCAGGAGTTCGAAACCAGCCTGAGCAAGAGCGAGAGCCCATCTCTACTATAAATAGAAAGAAATTAATTGGCCAACTAATATATATAGAAAAAATTAGCTGGGCATGTTGACGCATGCCTGTAGTCCCAGCTTCTCAGGAGGCTGAGGCAGTAGGATTGCTTGAGCCCAGGAGTTTGAGTTTGTTGTGAGCTAGGCTGACGCCATGGCACTCACTCTAGCCTGGGCAAAAATGGGAGACTCTGTCTCAAAAAAAAACACAAACAATAAAATGTCCCAGCCTGCTGTGTGTTGAGGAGGAGTATTAAGCTGACATCCTGCTAACCAGGTGAGCACTCAGTAGCAGTGTACATAAGCACAGGTCTGAGGGATTTATGCAGAGGTGGCGGGGGGGGCCTGTCTGAAGGGAGTTTTTGCTCAGTATCATTGTCCACATCCTACGAAAAGAAATGGGGATGCTGATCTAAGATTTTCACATTGATAAAATCATTTAATCCTTACAAAATCCTTTTGAGGTAGGTAACATTAGTTTGACATTCTATAAAAAATGAAACTGGGGCACAGAGAGGTTGTCATATAATAGGTAGTCAGACATAAGAACTAACTGTAATGTGGAAAATCAGGGATATTACACAGGTAAAGATCGTTCTTAGTGCCAGTCTACTATGGTGCATGTACACAAGACACTTTGCAGCTAGGGCCATTAGGGGTGTATCTGACTAACTTTATGAGATATAAGCAACATGAAAAAACATTATAATGTTTAATAAATATTTAAATATAATCTAAGTTACCATTTTATTATATTTTGCTGTCTATGAGTTTAAACATTAAAATTTAAAGCATAATGCTAGACATTTAGTATGTTTAATACGCACACTCAGAAAAGCACCTGAGATTAAGAGAAAGTGTGTACCCTCTACTTAATAACATCCCTGAAAGATCTATAATATAATCCAAGTTTTTGTGATGGCAAAGCCCAGAGGTTTCAACTATGTACACCATGCTTTTCTGTCTTCATGCCTTGCTAATGCTGTTGCCCTCGTTGCTCGTTTTATAAGTTGAAAATTTATAAATTTAGAATTTTCTAAATTCTCACTCATGTCAAGGTCTAGCTCATTTCATATTCTTTGAAATCTGTAGATCATACTGATATTTTCCAATTCTGGAACTTGTATCATACATGCATTGTTTCATATGTGCTCATTCTGTCTCCCTCAATATGGATAGGGAACTACCTTACACACCACACATTCTCAGACATGTTATTAAACTAATAAATTGCTGTCTAGAATACCAGTGAACCCTGTGTCATTAAATTCATTAGTTATTTCATTCTTCATTTTATACAATCCAGTAGTAACATTTAACCCAGTTTTCATGGACATACTCTCCTAACATGACCAAGATTCTGAAATTAATATCTCCAGCCCAGACTTCTGTTTTGAAGTTAAGACCTGGAAATGCAACTTCTTCCATGCCACTGCCTCCTGAATGACTAACAGGTTTCTCAAACTGAAAATGACTAAAGATATACTCTTGGTTCTGCTCCCATTTCCAAACCTACTCTACTCACAACACTTGCTAGCTTACCTGATAACACATTTGATCTCTGTATGTCATACCCCATGTCCAGTCCATCAGGAAATCCTACTGAGTCAACCTTCAGGGATATCCCAAATGTAACCATTTCCAGTCATTCTAGAGCTGTCACTTAATGCCAAGCTGTCATCGTTTTTCACCTGGATTATTTTAGTTGCCTGTCACCTACTCTCCCTACTTTTATCTCAGTATCCCCTACTCCAATATTCGATCCTAACTGGTGTTCTGTCTTGTTTCCATTGGATACGGTAACACATTGTGCTCCTGTGTTGGTCTTAAGCCATCTGTGACGAGGGATGTGCCTTGCATGAGTGGAACCACTTTTCTTATCCTCAGTCTCATCTTTCATCTATCCTCCTTCCTGGTTGTTGTGTGTGTAAGAGAGATTTGACAAGAACAAGAAAAGAATTATTCACATTTTCTTGTATATTTTGTTCATCATATTTGTGTCTGTGATCATTTTTAAGAAAGTATTTTTGACAGAGTCATTATAAGCCAGTATTCACCTGAAGCCCAATAAAAAATAATGCATTCTATTTATAGTTTATCTTTTATATGCAAGTCTTTATCTCATTTTGAGTTAATTTTTATATAAAATGTGAAACTAAGGTAGAAGCTCATTTTCTTTGCTAATATTTTGTTAAGGATTTTTAGTGTGTAGTATAAGGGATATTAGTATGTTGCTTTCTTTTGTTGTATTATCTTTGATTTTTGTATCACAGTAATACCAGTTTTGTTAAATGGATTGGGAAATGATCGCTCCTCTTCTATTTCATGGAAGAGGTAAGGCAAAATGTTGATTCTTTCATAACATTGAGTATAATTTTACAGTGAAGCCATCTGGGCCTTGAGATTTAGATGGGAGTTATTAATAGTTGTAGACATGTACAAATTATCTACAGTAGTTCTTTCCTTCCCTGTGAGGGATAACTTCCAAGACGCAAAACTACAGAGAGCCACAAATCCTATATACTATGTATTTTCCTATAGTTACATACATATGATAAAGCTTAATTTATAAATTAGGTATAGTAAGATATTAACAGTAACTAATATTAAAATAAAACAATTATAACAATATGCTATAATACAAGTTATGTGAATGTGGTCTCTCTCTTTCTCAAAATATCTTATTGTGCAATAGCACAGGTGATTAAAACCCCTGAAAGTGAAACCACAGATAAAGGAGTACTACAGTTATTCCCTCTGAGTGACTTATAGCTTTTGATTATTAAGGAATTGATTTCTTCTCATCAAAATTCTGTATGTAGTTGATCATAGTACTCCATTATTACCCTTAAAATGTCTGCAGGGTTTGCAGTGATATCCCAATTCCATTATTTATATTGATAAATTGTGTCTTTCTTTTTGTCTTTGTCATTACTGTTAGAGGTTTATCAATTTTACCAATCTTTTCAAACAACTAGCTTTTAGCTTCACCGATTTTTCTATATTGTTTATTATGTTTCTGTTTTCATATTCATCTATTCCTAAATTACTTTTATTATTTCCTTTCTACTGATTGTTTTGGGTTTATTTTGCCCTTGTATTTCTGGAGCTTGGATTGTTGAGTTGACAGTTTGCCACTTTTCCAATGTATGCTTTTAGTACTAGAAATGTCCCATTTTTAACTGCTTGTTTGTGTTTCACAAGACTTGATGTTTTGTTTTTATTCAGCTCAATGTGCTTTTTATTTTCTTTGAGACTTTCTCTTTGACCCATGGATTATTTAGAAGTGTATTGTTTAATTTCCTTTTTGGAAAAAAACTAGAAAATCTTCTGGATCTCAGGTTAGGCAAAGAGTTCTTAGATTTAGCACCTAAAGCCAAAAGCACCAAATTCATACAATGGACTTCATTAAAATTAAAACCTTCTAGTTTTCAAAAGACCCTGTGAAGAGAATGAAAAGTTCAGCTACATACTGAGAGGAAATATGTGCAAACTATGTGTTCAAGATAGTACTAGTGTCTGTACGAAAAAATTCTCAAATTCCATAGTAAAAAATAGATAGCCCGATTAAAAATGGACAAAGGACATTTAAAGTATGTACGGATGGGAAATAAACACAGGAAATGGTGTTCAACATAAGAAGTCATTAGGGAAATGATCATTAAAACACAATGAGCTGTCATTACACATCTATCAGAATGGCTAAAATAAAAAATAGTGATAACACCAGATGCTGGTGATAATGTGGAGAAACTGCATCACTCATACATTGCTGCAGAGAATATAGCATTGTACAACCATTCCAGAAAATAGTTTGGGAATTTCTTGAAGAAAAACTACACATTCAATTGCCATACGATGCAGAAATCATACTTTTGGACATTTATCTTGGAGAAATGAAAATTTATGTTCACACAAAAACCATGCTCACATAAATATTTATAGGAGGTTTAATCATAATAACTCCAAACTGGAAACCGCCTCTATGACCTTTAACAGGTGAATGGTTAAACTCTGGTGCATCCATACCATGAAAAACTACTTAGCAATAAAACGGAACAAGCTATGGATATATGCAACAACCTTGACGAATCTTTAGAGAATTACACTGAGTGAAAATAACCCAACCACAAATTGCTACATATTTTATGATTTTATTCATATAACAATCTTGAAAGGACAGCACTGTAGAAATGCAGAACAGATTGTGGCTGTGAGGGGTGAGGAGGGACTGGGGATGGGAAGGAAGTGCTGCAAAGCGGCCACATTTGGGACCCTGTGTGACAGGAGCATCCTGCATCTTGACTGCATCAATGCCCATTCCCAGTGTGATACTGAGCCATAGTTTTGTAGGATGCTGCTTTTGAGGGGACCTGGGTAAAAGGCATGTGGGGTATCTTTGTGTTACTTCTTATAATTGCAAGTGAATCTGTAATCATCCCCAAATAAAAATTTAATTAAAAACATAATAAAGCATTCTGAGTAATGAAGTAAAATAAAGTTAAATAAATAGCACTAAGGAATTGCACAGGCACTATTTCAACATAAGCAGGATCTGAAGAGGACAAGATGAGACAGTTCCTGGACCTGAATAGAAAGATAGATAGCCTGGACACCAGAAGAATCTTCATGCTCTCTGACTAGACAATATACAAATACCTAGGCGCCTCCTTTCTGCTCATGGTTATAAAACTGCACAAATAAATCACTACATCTGACACTGACTCATTACTCTTCAGTCACATTGTTTATTGTTTTATACATCAAACTGAATATGTAAACAGAGCTACAGTAGAAAATATTAGGCTGACACTGCACAGCCCAGGAGAGGTCTTAATTTTGGAGATAATAATTTTGTGATGAATTAATAGCCACTCATCCCTTCCTCCCCAATGACAAAATATTTTTTTCACACAAATTGACAAGCCAATTCTAAAATGTACATGGATGTGTGCCTGTGTTGAATATGAGCCTTTGGTCCTTAGATAATATAAGAAGCATAGATATGGAAGAAGAGATTCACTAGATATGAGAACATTTCTTAAGGCTCCGGTTTGTAAAAAATTTTGTAAGTGCTGAGTAATAAAGAATTCTAAAGAACAGAAGAACTTTCCCAGAAATTGAGGCATCTAACTTTGAAAAATTAGTATAAATTTTGTACTTTAATACTTGATGATAATGGAATTTTAATAAGTAGAATAAGTAGAATATTGGGTAAATTCTGCAAGGGCAAATTACTAAGCACCTGCCTGTTGTTTCTTCTCCTTTGCAGTGGCTCTCTCTGTCTCTTTCTGTATTTTGATGTAAACTTTAACAATAAATCAGCTCATTTCTTTCATAATGGTGCAAAAATAATGTTTCTTATATTCCCTGCCCTACTTTATTTTTTGCATTTCTTTTATTTTTATTATGTTTATCTTTTTGTATTTCAGAATATTATGGGGCTACAAAAGTTTCGGTTAGATAAATTGCTTTTGTACCATTTGAGTCAAAGTTATAAGTGTGCCTTTCCCCCAGATAGTGTGCATTGTGCCTGTTAGGTGTGAATTTCCCTGTCCCCTCCTCCTTCCTACATCCTGCTTTGTTTCTGATGAATATTATTTCCATATGTGCATATAAGTGTTATTCCATTAGTCCCTATTTACTAGTGAGTAAATGTGTTGTTCGTTTTCTCCATTCTTGTGATACTTCACTTAGAAGAATGGACTGAGATTCCATCCAGGTTGACACAAGTATTATTATTGCTTCCTCAATTTCATAGCTGAGTAGTAATCCGTGGTATACATATACCACACTTTATTAATCCACTCATGTATTGATGGGCACTTGGGTTATTTCCAGATATTTACAATTGTGAATTGTGCTGCTATAAACATAAAGGTGCAGTATATTAACAGAAAAAAGTAATAAGCCAAGAAAAGACATAGAGTGAAATAGAAGATACTAACTATGCCTTAAAGTGTGAACTAGGGATCCAAAATGAATTTCTGAAGTGTAGTTACTCAATGATATTTACAAAATTATCACCCTGACTAGGACTGAGGTCCATATAAGGTAATTCTTCTGTGTCAGGATACACATATAAAATTTAAATTAAAATAACAATTTTGTCTTAATACCACAGACAATAGAAGTGACAGTGTTTCTGGGACTTAACTCACTTCAATTTTGCATTTTTCTTTGGGATGTAAATAGACATATAAATACATAGGATAAAGTATTTGAAGATTGTATAAAGCAAAAAACTGTTTGGTGTTTTTCCTGGGCCTGATGAGCTAAGTTCAAGTTGTCCTTCAGGTTTCAGTCTCAATGCTACATTTTTCTTAAACAGACATGATATATCTCCTTTTCAAAGAACATAAATAGAGAAAAAGATCTGTTAATCTCTACAAATGGTGCTTTTAGTTTTAAAGTGTTAGAATCTCAAGATCAGTTTCTGAGAGGAAAAATATAAACTTTTGATTAACCTATGAATCTTTGCATACTTATAAATAAAATGTTATCCTTTAATAAGCACTCATTGCTACCCTAGACCTAAAATGATGTTTACTGTCCTTATGGATTCATACTGTCTTATCCCAGAACTCAGCTCTTCTATGTAGTAAGTACAATTGCCCTAATTCTGCAAAGACACACTATATATTCAGTCACAGTATACACAGTGTCTTATTCCTAAACATGAAGGAAAATGCAAGCATCTTCAAAAGGAAACCCAGGAGAACTTAAAAAAGGAAAAAAGAAAAGCACTCTCCAATCCATCAGAGACATAAAAGTTTTGCCAACACTTGCACAACTGAATACACATAAAATTGTGTTTGGAAAATCATACTAATGAGAAATTTCCAAACCCGAGGGGAAGCTGAGAAACAATTCTACAGGCTCATGACCTCTCAGGGAAAAGTCTTTAAATGGCAATCAGAAACCAAGGATGAAATTTTGTTTATTTATTTTTCTTTAAACCATGTAGAAGATGGCACTTGGTAAGCAGCAGGGGGGCATTCTCTACCTCTTCCACCAGACATGCCCTTCCTGTCCCTCTTATTTTTACAAGGAAGAGTTCAAAACAACTTTCACGTTTTGGCCAGCCCCTAATCGACTTTTTTCCACAGAGAATGGGAGATAACCATCATCAGAACTTTCAATGAACTGAAAAATGGTGAGATTTAAAATTCCCATATTTTCATTTGCAGGAGGATTTCAAACTGTGATGTAGTGTCAAATTCTGGGTGTTGTAGTCCCCCTATAAGGTTTAATGTAATGCATGAGCCTATCACTTAAGAACTGTGCACACTTGGGCTAGTTATGTAACCTTTCAGGCTCTTAGAGTGTTCACTCATAAGGAGGATAATAACATTACCAAACTGAAAGGATGTGGAAACAATACAATAATAGATGTGAAGTCCATAGAACAGCACCCTATACATAATGTGTTCAATGAACAGCAGCTGTTAGAATGCAAATTCTTGTTTGCTTAACGGAAGAGGGCAGTAGGAGCTCCTAATTACTTCCTGTCTAATGAAATTGAACCTACCTTCTTCCTTTCAGGTTTAAGATAAATAAGAATAACTTAGAAATGCAACAATGCATATTTTTTCCTTGCTCCCCAAAGCATTTTATTTATTCTTTCCAAAATATTCCCATTGTCATTTAACCTCTGTTGCTCTCCCCATCCTGATGTTTTAGATTAAAGAACAGAATTTTCTGAGGCTGTGTAAAGATCACTGATGTAACATGGTAAATTGAAGTGCTGCCATTTACAAAGTTACTGATATAAAATACAGCAGAGTGGGCTCCGGTCCCAGTGGCGTTAGTAAAAAAAGTATTAGTTCACTATTTTTTTAGTGGCTGGAGAAAACTGCATAGTATACATATACCACATTTTATTAATCCACTCAGATATTGGTGGGCATTTGGGTTTTTCTACATCTTTAAGACTTTGAGTTGTGCTGCTATAAACATTCAAGTGGAAGTGTCCTATAACCAAAATATTTGTACCCCCATATTATTCTGAAATTTTAAAAAAAAGAATACAGCATTTAGTCTTTCCACAGTGACATCCTAACAAAAGGCACAAGGAAGGGCATTAAGAGTAAGAAATCATGAGTCTCATCAGAGAGTGGAGTCTTATGATTTTTAAATATGTCCACTTTATTTTCACTATGCACCTTGTGATATTAATTCTAATAGCCTGATTTAGATAAACTTCTTGGCATCACTGAATGTTTTAGTTATTTCTCAAGTTTCACTATTATAAAGGACATGGCACCATCTTTCATTATGAAATTTCCTTACCTCATTTCACCTTCAGAATAAACTTTTAGAGTTGAGCTACTTGTATAAGAAACACAAATATATAGATGATTCTGAAATTATTTACTAAATTGTTTTCAAAAGCATTACATGAGAAAGCAGTTTCATTGCCATTTTAGAATGAGTGTAATTGAACTATAGCATGATTTAAAAAACATGTTATATTCTTATGACTGATTAAATTTGGCAAACGACTTTATTTCTGTAGGTAAATGAAGCTTAAAAATAATGCCCACATCAAAACTTGATTTCTACTTTGCCAAACACATTAAAAATAACTATATGTTGTACTTTCATGGGTGAGGCAGCTTGAACAAATGTGACTATATATTTTACAGTACAGGAGGCTGAGGCATGGTCGTTTGTTCAGTGACACATGGCTAGTGCATGATGATGCTGGGATTGCTAGCGTATTACTAGCACAAATTGAACAATTGCTTCTGTTTTCAATTCACTTTATCTTGGGATTAATTTAAGATTTTCAGAAAAGTCTCTAAGATGCCTTGGAGAGTTCCTGTGTACTACTCAGGTAGATTCCTTTACTATTATCATCTTACATTACTATGTGTATGTCAAGGCGATTAAATGACCGTTGATATATTGCTGTTAACTAAATATCATATTTTATTCACATTGCACTAATTTGTCAATTTGTGTCCCTTTTCTGTTCCAGTATTCAAGATGGGACAATATAGTGCCTTTTGGACAATTACCTTGTAAATACTTTAAAATCATAAGCCTTGTGATCATAAACTGTGATGAAACTATAGTCTCCATTTTCAAAGTTTTAACCCTAAATTAAAATATCCCTTTAATCGGAAAAATGAAGGGGCTCTTTATATATAATGAATATTTTAATTCTAAAATAGTATTGCTCTTAGAAAACTATGGATACAAGAAATAGACACATTAAGAATGTAATTATTTGATTAATAGCAAGCTTGTCTTCCTTTCCACCACATAGAAAATTAAGTTTGTTTTATTATTTTATTTCTTTTATTTCAGCATATTACAGAGGTAAAAATAATTAGTTGCCTATATTGCTATTGCCCCACCCAAGTAAAAGCGTCAAGCATTTCCATCCACCAGACTATGCACACTATACCCATTAGGTTTTGTTCAATGAAGCTATCTGAAATACAAGTGGATGCTCGTGGGTCAGAGAGCCACAATAATATATTCAGGAATGACTAAGTATGTTTAAAAGTGGTATACGTATTAATAATATCATTTCGGTACTGACACTGAACAAACAACATATATTACATTTGTAACTAAAAGGATGAGTAAAACCCATGTTGGTCATGGTAAAGTAGGAGTTAAGACTGAAGATGTTATATCTGCTTTCTGTGTCAAGGATTCTGGAAGCTTGTTCTCACCACTCATCATGACCTTCCATGCTCATCTCATTTCTGCACCAGTGTTTTCGAGTGTGTTGTCATGTCTGATTCTCATAAGAACCCTATCAATAGACATTCTTCTTATGCCCACTTAGAGAACTGGGAACTGAGGCTTTGAGAATTTAAAGAATTTTCAGTAACATGTTTCACCCAGTAGAAGATCCTGGATTTGAACCCATGTCTATCTGAGTCTGGAGCTGATGTTCTTACTCATTTCACTTCATTGTCATTCCTGCTTTGGTCCAAGGTTAAGCTGTGCACTAGTGGGGCATATATTCATAGTTTTGCTACATAATAAGTGAGTGTTGATAATCCCAGGAACTTATAGGGTTTCATTGAACTCTTGGTTCCTCGGCAACAACTTATAAATGGATTTGGGGTTCATTGTGTAGACACCAGTAGGAATGACCCTGGAAACCTAATGAAAATAGTTGTTTTAAAGTGAGCCAAAGGAAAGATATTAACATACCTAATTCTATATTTATTAGTATTATTAACATTTGATTCTTTTTGTTAACTCTGGCATTGATAAAGTTCAGCTTATATGTAAACCACAATAAATACCATTTTTCTTTTATTCACCTGTTTTTTACTAAACATCTATATGTATACATATACAAATGATAACACATGCAGATATATGTGTTATTTGACTGATATATTTAGGTTACAAGTATAGATGAGAATACAATCATCCTGTGAAGCTGTGTCTACCTGTGGAAAATGAAGTCAATGGTGGGATAATTGTCTGGATGACTCACTCCGAAGCTTTCTGTGGACAAGGTGCATGGCTTTATAACTGAGTTACTAGTAACTATAATACATAAGGGCATTTTGTGATAAGCAACATTTTCCCACTTTAAAATTTGACCCGCATTATAATCCTGGAAGATGAGCAGGTAAACTATTGATATATACACACCTCTCTGCTTTACAATAATATCAAATAAATTTGAAAAATTTATACCCTTAGTAGTTATACCCTGATCATACCTGACCACATTGTGTAAATAACTGACAAACAATTAATAAAGCCTCAAGACTCTGTCTTATAAACAACTGGTTTATCTTCCTTGCCTATTTGTATATGTTCATGTAAGTGCTTATAAAAAGGTCTCCCCTGCTCTGAAGTTCTTACTGAAAAGAAATATCCCACTCATCTCCCTGTTGATCCAGTAGGCACTGGAGCCAGAGGTTCTGTGTTCAAACCCCACATCAAGGATCTGTTGTTTGCTTGAACTTAGCCTCTTCTAGCATGAGTTTCCCACCAATCAAACAGGGACGATAGGACTATCATAGACTGTGTTATGAGCAGTGAGTCCTGAACCCCACCATACTTCACTTAGTCACCATGACGACACCTTGGTAGTGGCATTATTACTTTTATAAACTTCTCATTTTAAAATGGCAGATTTAAAGTAAACTCAAGATTTAGTGCATACTATTTATGTATTAAGTTTACAGCTAGGAATTTTCCACAAATCATTCTCTTTTATAAAGAATGAATAAATTCATTTAAAGGCACAATATCATTCAGAGTTTAAAAGACGTATGTGAGGGTAGCCATGATTTTCAAGTGGCCTTTAAACTGCATGTTATTTCTTCTTCTATTTGTAGAAAAGGCAGTCTCCAGGTTTGGATGTCATGCTGGTCACCCTGCTTTGATTCTATGCCAGTGGCAGACACTGCTAATAAATTACAGTCCTTTCCCCATCACTCAGAGGAGGCTTCAGAACGCTTCTCAACAATTCACTCCATGAACCCACCAGTAAATGATCAAAGCTGGCACTTGAGATGAAAACTTTTTCTCTTCTCTGTCACATGTAGATGTTTGTCTTCCCCCTTATTGAAACTATGGACTCTTTTAAGGCATTCAATAATTTATCACAAACTCAATTCTGTCTGACCTTTCACTATTAAATTCAACAATTTCTAATTTTGTGTTTTCAGTGACAACAGAAACATGAAGATAATTTGGTATATTGATGCACCATCTTCTTGATGACTATAATACTATGAATGGAACTAAAGCCAATTTTTCTTTGTCATGACTGCAGATGCTACATGCTGATCACTGTTGGAGGTGCCTCCTTTTCCTTGGAAATCATGCAAAACCAAAGCTTTGTAACTGAGTTTGTCCTCCTTGGGTTTTCACAGAATCCAAACATTCAGAAAATAGTCTTTGTTGTATTTTTGTTTGTGTACATTGCCACCATCGGAGGCAACACCCTAATTGTAGTAACCATCCTCCGGAGCCCTACACTACTAGGGTCTCCCATGTACTTCTTCTTGACATTCCTGTCCTTCCTAGATGAATGCTTCTCCTCTGTCTTGACCCCAAAGATGATCGTGGACTCCCTCTATGAGAGGAAAACCATCTCCTTTGAAGGCTGCATGACGCAGCTTTTTGCTGAACACTTCTTTAGTGGGGCAGAGGTGATTGTCCTCACAGCCATGGCCTATGATCGGTATGTGGCCATTTGCAAGCCTTTGCATTACTCTTCCATCATGAACCGCAGGTTCTGTGGCATTCTCATCGGGGCAGCCTGGACAGGGGGCTTCTTGCATTCCATGATACAAATTCTCTTTATTTTCCAGTTGCCCTTTTGTGGTCCCAATGTCATTGATCACTTCATGTGTGACTTGCATCCATTACTCCAACTTGCCTGCACCGACACTCACATCTTTGGAATTTTTGCTGTGGCCAACAGTTGGTTTTTCTGCATCATAATTTTCTCTTTCTTGCTTGTCTCCTATGGTGTCATCTTGTTCTCTCTGAGAACTCATAGTTCTGAAGGGCGGAGCAAAGCTCTGTCTACCTGTGGATCTCACATTGCTGTTGTGGTTTTGTTCTTTGTCCCTTGCATTTATACATACGCACGACCACCATCTACTTTCTCCTCTGACAAAGTTGTGGCAGCAGTTTACTGCATCCTGACTCCCTTACTGAATCCTCTGATTTATACTTTCAGGAATAAGGAGGTAAAGAGTGCCATGAGGAAAGTGTGGAAGAGATTGGTGGTGGTTTCTGATGGAAAATAAAATATTCAACTTTTTTTATAAAATCAAAGTTAAGAGTAAAAACATCAAAATTTTTCTTGGACAAAAAGTTTAAGGGATATGCCTATACAGAAAGAGGCAACATATGGGATAACAAACCATTAATGGGTGTCAGAAAAGGATGTTATCACCTTCTGATTCTCATCAACTCGTTTTTCACAGCCCAGTATGACATATAGTTAAATAAATTGTGATGAATTTTATATTGAATAATAATCTAATACTAAAAAAGAATGACAAGATAAATTACCTCATTATACTGCTTGCCATTCACTTGATGCATTAAAAATCTTTTTGGAAGGTACATAAAAATATCTCATAATTTAGTGACAGAAATTTATGCAAACTATGCCAATTCAAAAGAAGGTTATGTTTGGAACACTGATATTCATCTCTCTAAGCCAAAAAGAAACACAGCCAAGACTGAGGTAGAGCACAGACCAGAACATTCACAGAACTTTACAAGTGTTTCTGTTTCACATGACTCAGTCATGTAATGTGGGTCTACTACCAACCGCTATAGAATTTGAGTCACTTGGCCAATATCTTGAGAAACAACATGATTGATCCAGCCATCCTTACAGAAAAGTTCCTCTTGGGTCAGGTAATCACCCTCTACCAACCAGCTACAGGATAGGAAGAGGGAGCAGATTCCACAAGGCAGCTAGCAGAGGATATCTCTTATTCAAGCACAATCAAAGGGAACACTTGTGAGACCAGGTTACTAGAAAACTGGTACCAAAGCTGTAGATGTAGTGACCTGACTTCTCCCTACAGAGGAATATAAGCCAGAGGAATGAGACAGCAAAAAGCAGATTTCAAAAGAGGATTACTTTTCATTTGGTGATTGTAATTTTCTTCACTTTATCTACCCTGTGAAGATAATTCTATTTTAATAATTATCAGTGAAGATATCATTCAAATGTAGAGACATCTTTCAAGTCATTCTTATAGTCAAGGTTCATGAGTGTCATCTTTCCAAGTGGCTTTTGTAAGAAAATTATTTCCAGTAAAACCTTTATATTTCTCCTATCACATAAACACTAATAAAATGCCTATTAATTGCATATGAGAGACAAAAACACTAAGTGAGATTTTTCTTTTATTCTCAACATTTCATGACAGTCCCAAAGTAGACAAGTGTATATTAGTTTTCTTTCTCATAATAGAATTGGTGGAGTACAGGTAAGAATCTTAGTGATTTTCATGGAGAAGTCCATGAGGGATTAAGATTAGGATCTAAAATATTATCTGAATAAATGTGTGCACTGCAGTAGACCAACTGTGCAACAAGGCCTTGGACATGCTGGGGAGATTTCCCACTTCCTTCCCTGGCTTGTCCATCATCTGTCTGAAATTCTAGAAAGGGCAGTTTCTTAATGTCTTTTTCTCTTCAAGTAGAGATTCTTATTGATAAGTTGTTCCTTTATACCCAAGAGCTAGCTTGAGATTGATGACCTGGTATCAATGGCTCAATTGATTTATAAACCTGTGAATCCAAGGTCTGACATACTACAAAATAAAACATTATCCTGGACAGATTGTTGTGAACAACACAGATTCATGCCTGATCCATGAAACACTAAAATTAAAGCAGATTGTAATAATTTGACTTCCCAACATCTCACTGTGGTCTCTGGAAATAATATGCAAGAGAAAAAGAAAATGTAATATATAGCATATGAAAATACAAATACTGAAAGGCATGTACCTAGCCTTTTTCATTCCAACTAGTTTCATGAATAAAATTTTGCAAAATTCTTCTAACAACAGTTATTGCTTTAGTTTTCCATTTTATTTTCCTTGTTGATTTTACCCAGGCATGATGAAATTTATTCTAATAAGTTAAGAATATTAACTTATATTAATCATTAATTAAGATTTTATATTAATTAATATAATTAATATAATACATTATATTAAGATTTTATTTTCAGTTTATAGGGCAAATAAACTTGAAGAATACAGAGGCAACATTTTAGATAATCCCGTGTGTTACACATATCCCTTCTGTTTATGTTCAATAGACAAAAATTTAGTGACAGAGCTACACCTAGATGCACAGGGGGTGAGTAAAGTAGCCTGCACTTGGTTGGTCATGACAAGTAACCATCCCTTACTGCACAGGAGGGGAGAGTGGGTTTTAGTGGACAATTATCAGCCCTGCCACAAGCACCCAACATCAGGAGTTTTTAAATAAAATTTTTTAACTCAAATGTTTTAAATTAAATGTTTTTAACTCACAATGAACATAATTTGATATTTATTGAAACTTATCATTGCCAGGTACTATTCAAATTAAAGGAAAGAAAAATCTCTATTTGTAGATAACAATATAGTGGATTATGCTCTTCCAAAACATTCCATAGCAAGTCCAGAAGATTTGTGAGTTCCCTGAATTTGAAGATATTTCAAAGAAATATCATGAATTTTTCTCCAACTAAGGATTGCTAGTTGTTAAGAGAATGTTTATGTTTGAATCCCTCCAGCACTACAACTGTTCTGTGTTCATCATAAATCCCAACCCCCACAAACACACCCCAAATCCCCTTTCATTAGATCCTCAGGATCTCAGGTCAATAATAAGCGAAATCCTCTACCTTTCTGATGTCTTATATGACCATTTCCTTTCTTTTATTGCTATCCTTTTTCTCTTCTCCAGGTTTCCACTTAAGGGAGACATTTTCTTCTCCCGTAGTTCTCATGCTGAAGGCCTACAGAGGAGACTTCATTCTGGTTGCTTCTCACTGCAAGTTCCATCTCATACTCCTGTTTCAGTTCATGATAATTCCTAGTTTCTAGTCTCAATCTGATGATGCCAGATTCCACTTCTTACAAAAATCATTCACTGCTTCCAGGAGCATTTCGTCTTATACCTTAAAGGTGGTAGCTCCCAACTCACTGTCACTCAAAGTGGTTCTGCCATACTTCTTGGAGATTTGACATCCACATAGATGATCCTTCCAATATACTGGCCCTTAAATATACCAAGTGGCCAATTTACTTCTAGAAATCTCATCCTTTAATCTATCTCAGCTGCTCACTCCCATAGTCATACCATAGAACTTATCATTACCATCATTTTAAAACTTTCTGTAATCTCAATCTCATACTCACTAATTTTCAAACAATATCCATTATTTCCAGCTTCCCTCTAACAGTGTTCAACTCTAACAATTCTTTAACACCATGGTGACATACAAACCATTGTCCCAGTCAAATTTTACATGACCCCAGACATACTGTTGCCTAAGAACCTATGAAAAATAATTCTCTGTGTCTCAGTTATTCTTCCTCCAGATATGTGCATGACTTATCCCCTCACTTCCTTTGGTTGATTATTCAAATGTATAATCTCAGTAATGTATTTTCTGACTACCTCCCAGTATAGCAAATCCCACCCACTAATTTTTGTGACTCCTATTCCAACATTTATGTTTAAGTTTTCTACTTAATAATTATCATTACCTAGCATGTCATATAATTTAGTTATTTATTTTATTTATTGTTCATACACAAGAAAATAATTTATGTAAGGGTAACGATTTTCTCTTTCTCAAAAACTTTTCTGTGTGAAATTAACTTCAGATGATTAAAAAATGGAAAACAACTTTAATTGTTTGATTTTATTTAAATCCTCATTGAATAAAATAGTGTCTGGCATATAGTAATTGGTCAATGTATATGTGTTGTATTAATAAATGAATGATAATAAAAATACATAAATGGGCTTCTTCTCCTGGGCACAGTGCTATATCTCATGGCCAAAAATACTCTTGCTGCGAACAACTAGAAATGCCAGATACAAGAGAGGAATCTCCTGTCTGAGGTACTGGAGACCTACTGAGAAAACCAAAGCTGAAAGGGATATTACTAGAGAGACAAGATCTTGAATGAAGTGAGTTGAATTTTGTGGCCACTTTTTCCCTGGGAGCATGACTTGATTCTTGGCATGGGTGCTAGCTGGAGAGTCAGGGCTTTGCATGGGTGCAGGGTCCCTGATGGAGGTGGAGTGGGGAAGAGACACCAACAGAGCTTTGGGAGGAAATTTGGAGAGCCAGAATCAGACAGTACTTTCCCCCCAATTTTAGGGGCTGTATACAAAATTGTTAAGGATTGAATTACATCCCCCTCTCAAAAATGTTGCAATCCTAACCCCCAGTAGTTGTGAATATGACCTTATTTGAAAATAAAAGAAAATTTTCAGATGATTAAGTTAAGATGAGGTTATTTGGATGACTGCTAATCTTAGACACCTGTGTCCTTACAAAAATTATAAAGAGAAAAACACGCACACCGGGACAAAGTCACATGAAGAGGGAGGCAGAGAGAGTGGGTGATTCCTCTACAACCTATAGAATTTCAAAGATTGCCAGTAAATCATCAGAAGCAGGAGAGAGGAATGGAACAGATTCTCCCACTTATTCCTCAGAAGGAATCATGTACTGAAATCAAATAATAAAAATCAGAAGGCACAGAAGCAGAATCAGAATATAAAAATGAAGAGAACATAAAGCAAAAATGTGGATGTTTGGATAGACAAATGAAATTGATAAATACCCACCATTGTGCTAGTACTTACATGGGTGTATACATTTGTCGAAACTCACCTACTACACATTTTAAAACGCCGCATTGCCTGTTGTGTAAATTATACCTTAAGAGGGAGATTTAAAATAAAAAGACATTAAAACAAACATTATTTTCTTTCTATTTCCTTTCTCTCTTTTTCCATCCTTCTTATACTGACTTATTGATTTCAAAATATTATAGAAACTACAGAACATTTTATTAGTTGCTTTCATTGTGATTAATTATAGTGTATTGGTATTAATATCTATTTGAATCTTTATCTGGGCCACAAAAAAGATTTGGCCAAAAGATGAAAGCTTTTGATAACTTTCAGTAGTCTCCACCTGAATGTGACTCTGAAGGCTTGCCTAACGGAGCAGTTGGTCACTGTAGTGAGAGGTGTCCCTTAGCACAGGGAGGAGGAGAGACTCTGAGGACAGAATCTGCCTGTTGACAGCCTTGCTTGGGATGAACTGTCCCCTGGTTTGCTGTGGTCTTAGATTAACTGCATTAAATAGCCCACTTAGCAAATCCTACATGGTTGGAGGGATAGAATCTGGTTTTTCCCTCTGGAGGCTGGGCCTTTGTGATTTTTATGTAATCTCTAGAAATATTTGATCTAGAAAACATACATGTCTAATTCACATGTTCTGACAGAGAATATTTTGGTTTAATAGAGCTGATATTAGAGATGTATCTACACAGAATAGTGAAATATACTCTTTTCCTTTTAGAAAGTTCTAGAAGCAGAAGTAAGAAACTTTCTGCTGGTATTTTAGACTCATTCTTAGAGTCTAATTCAGGCTTTCTTAGGAAACGTTTGCTGTCAGTGGAGTACCTCCTCTCCCCATACCTTCTGCAGCAGAGTACACAAGTCTCAAGTAAAATATACACCCTGTAGACACACTACACGATTGTCTTCAAGAAAATTGAATAGAAAAACAGAAAACTGTGAGTTTTGTATCAGTTGTCATGTCTTTTTTGTACAAGAAAGAAGGTAAATTTTCAAGCCCAACTGAACTATTTCTTCTCTCTTACCTCTAACTCAGGACAACTTAGGGAAGTTGTCATCTAGTTCTTTATCTTCAGAATCTTGCAGTTCCATGGGCATATTTCCCCCAGTGATGGAAAGATTCTAATATTTCAGGATTCCTCAGCTTACACTGGCCTCTGTTTGATGCTTGGCTTTATGCTGGCTATACCTGCATGGTGGAGTCTTATGCCTTGTATGGCAGTGTCTGTAGAACACAAGAGAGGAATGGCTGTGGATCACACAGGTTTGGACTCTCTTCTTGGATCCTAGCTAACTGCTCACTGGTAAACTCTGCCTGCCAGTTTAGCCTAAGTGTGCAAAGCAGGGCCATGCCAACGTGCCTATGAGATATTGTACACTCTAATTAACAAAATATTTTGATAGAAAAGTGAGAGAGGGTTATACATATGAAATACATGATGAATGACATTAACACCTACACACTCATTTTAACAGGGCAAGGCCATTAATAGTGACAGAGCTCTATGGGGAAATCTGAGAATACTTTGCTGAGCAGTTGGTACTTGAACTGGGTACTCTGTGCACAGGTAGAAATGAGGGTTGCGGTCATAGCAGAGAACAGGTCATTCAGCCTCAGTGAGATATGGAATATTCAGAGAGTGAGATGTCTAGGTATATTTATGAGGCACAGAAAATGCCAGGCATGGCTGGAGCACAACTAAGCAGGAGCACTGGGAAGACAAGTGGAATGCAAGTGAGGGCACCAAGAGGGGGCTTTGAGGTGAGCACCTGAGCCATTGCATTTCCAAACTGGAGTAATCATTTTTTTTATATTTATGAATCATCATGTTTTTAAAATGCCCACTTTTCCT
>VSMD01105905.1:0-74711 GCA_008750895.1 Mirza zaza
ATCTCTTTAAAATTATTTGACAGTGTTTGGCTTTTTTTCCGTTGTTAGTACACACACACACACACACACACATACATATACATATCAGGAAAACTTTTTTAGTTTAAAAGACAGAAAAGAGGTTTAACAACTGGCTTCGCCTGGTTTTCCCAAAAGCAGACCTTGAGAGGGAAATTCACTGAGCATTTCTTATAAGTATACCTAGGAGAAACAGGGGAGTGAGAAGTCAGGGCCAAGCTGGGTGCATATCAACCAATCTTACAGAGAGAGAGCAGGGGCAATAATCTGACTTCAGAGTCATGCCACCAGTTGTTGCTGGGGAACTACACTTTCAGCACATCCTTGGCTTGCTGCGATCTGTAAACCCCACAGGCAGAGCAGGTTCTGGCAGCCTGAGGTTATTCCCTGCCAGGGAAGCACATTTAAGCTTCTGCAACAATGAGTCTCTGCTATAACTAGATAAAAGGCTTCATTCTTGATTGGATTAGGATGGGGGAAGAACAGGTAGCTACAAAGGAAATTTTTAAATGAGCCATACATTTGAACATCTAAGGTAAGGCTCATTTAAAAATTCCCCTTGTTGGCCTGGCGTGGTGGCTCACGCCTGTAATCCTAGCACTCTGGGAGGCCAAGGCAGGCGGATTGCTTGAGGTCAGGAGTTTGAGACCAGCCTGAGCTAGAGCAAGACCCTGTCTCTACTAAAAAATAGAAAGAAATTAATTGGCCAACTTAAAACTATATAGAAAAAATTAGCCAGGCATGGTGGCGCGTGTCTATAGTCTCAGCCACCTGGGAGGCTGAGGCAGGAGGATCACTTGAGCCCAGGAGTTTGAGATTGCTGTGAGCTAGGCTGGTGCCACGGCACTCTAGCCCAGGCAACAGAGTGAGACTCTGTCTAAAATAAATAAATAACTTAAAAAAAAAATAAAAATTTCCCTTGTCGCAGTTGTAAATTTTATCGTTGTTAAATTTTGAATGTGATAATTATATTGCTTATGAAGAAGGATATCCATGTACTTACAAGATACATGCTGAAGTATTTAGGGGGAAAGTGCCATATCTAAACTTGTTCTCAAATGACTTAGTAAAAATGGTAGTATTAATATATATGTGTATATATGAGTATATGAATCTACATATATAGAGATTCAAGGGAGGAAAATATAGAAACAAATGGTGACTCTAAAAAAAAGGTATATGGATATTCATTGTACTATTCTTTCAAACTTTCTGTAAGTTGGAAATTTTTCAGAATAAAACATTGGAGAAAAAAGAAATTAGCACTTGTATCTAATATTACATTCTTGAATTAAATTGTGTTGAAAACAATAAAAAATTGAGAGTAAATAAAATGGAATAAAAATGGGAAAAATAAAGGCTTTATTAACATTTTGAAGAAAGATCATTATATTAGGAAACATTGCCTACGGACTTCCTGACAACAGAACTTCCTATTTCTTTACCGTAGAGGATGGGCCTTCTTCCCTCCTGTCACAACTCACTTTATAAATCAGTGATTCTCAAATTTTTAGTAGCATATTTGAAGAAAAGTTTTTTATTTTTTATTTTTATTTTTTTGCTTTAATAATAATTTGTGCACATATCAGTGTCCCAAGGAAAGTTTTAAGGTACTCAAAATATCGCTAATAAAGTCTGGAATCATCACAGTGTGGACACTTCCACTGTATAATTCTGCCCCAGCCTGTCTGAAAAGTATCCACAACTCCTGTCAATTCCATGTAACTAACTGCTTTGGTAGAAATGATCATTTCCCTGATCTCATTCCTATTCATTTATTTATTTATTTATTTTTGAGACAGAGCCTCTCTCTCTTGCCTGGGCTAGAGTGCCATGGCGTCTACCTAGCTCACAGCAACCTCAAACTCCTGGACTCAAGCAGTCCTTCTGCTTCAGCCTCTCAGGTAGATGGGACTACAGGCACGTGCCACTGTGCCTAGCTAATTTTTTCTATTTTTAGTTGTTTGGCTAATTTTTTTCTATTTATAGCAGAGACAGGATCTCACTCTTGCTCAGGCTGGTCTCGAACTCCTGAGCTCAAAAGATCCTCCCACCTTGGCCCCCCAGAGTGCTAGGATTACAGGCGTGAGCCACCTTGCCCGGCCTCATTTCTTTATATTTAAAAAGACAAAGTTCTCATATGTTCCAGTAAATATGCCATCTTTATTTAGCACTACGTATCTATCTCTTACTTGTAGTAAATTGTACCTAATCTACATAATTGGTATAACCTGTTACTCAGTCCAACAGTTCTTTTTGACCAGCATTGCTACAATGATACATACACTTGTTTAAGTAGAAATTAGTATTTCCTGTTCTCTCCTCTTGCATCCATATGGTAAGACTGCACGTGCTGGCCACCCGCGGTGGTTATTAGGTGACTGGTCCTAGCCAATAAGTACTGAGGAGAAGTGACAAGCCACTTCTGGGCCAGAGTATTTAATTGTGGTTGACAAACCTACCACAGTTCTCTCTTTTGCCTCCAGCACAGTGATCTGCCATTTTTAGGGGGTGGCTGCCATGTCAAATGAGTTTCTCAGTGACCACCATAAGCAGAGGTCTCCTGACTACCCATGTTCTGTAAGCAAGTATGAATCAACTAATGTAAGCAAGAAATAGACATTTGTCGTATAAGCACTGAGATTCAGATATGGTTTGTCACCAGGGAATTAATTACCTACCCTATGCTGACTGATAAATTAATCCTATTTAAGAATATATCTCTGACAGATAAGTGGTTCGATAGTTTGCCCCATTATATGCCAGGGGAATGGCTGCTGTATAGCACTTTTATTGCCTAAATGTATGACACAAAACTCCCAGTTTAAATGAACTCCTGAGTTCATCATTTATAAAAAAGGCATCATGATGTGTATAACATTTTATAAATGGCTTCCTATAAACAAGACATTCCCATAGTTCTTTGTAGAGTTATGCTAATATTAGATAGATTATTCTTCATTTATCTTTATTTGTTCTGAGCAACTGGAAGAGGAAAATTTTACTATGAGAAAACGCGAATGTAGCATTATGAAAGGAAAGGGAAAAGTTCTGTTTAGTGGAAGGCATTAGTCCCCTTTGTCCATCAAATGAAGATAAACTATTCATTAGACCTTAATCTTAAAGAATCCAAGAACACTAAGCTAATAGATAACATGTGACTACAGAATGAATTAGCTGAGCTTTATTCTAAGAGCTGCCACCAAGAACTATGTAATTATAGCCAGGTCTTTTAAATGCTTTGAATTTTTTTCATGTTTGGATAAGATTACTTCAGACCCATCAGGCCTAAAAGAAGGATCAAACCCTTGTTGACCCTTTTGCCTAAAGTTAAAAATATCATGTTACTTGGATTATCCATCTATGCCCATGCCTTGTTTCAAAAAAGATTTAAAGTAAATTGCATATTATTATTTTATTAACACATAAAAACCCTGGAGTAAACCCATAAGAGGATTGTAGTTTTTTTTCCTATCCTACTTTTCAGAGTATTTTAAGCATATTCTAGAATTTATCCACTCATGAATTTCATACAAACTAAGGTGAAAATCTCTTCTCTAGAACCTCGTAATACTTAGAAAATAATACTCAGCGACACTTTCAAAGAAAGAGGAAGTTCATATTTAGAGGAAATTTATATCTGAGTTTCTGTCACAATGTTTCACATTCTAGATACTAAGATAATTACATGTATACCAAAACACTCAAATATCTGTGAATTATGGATTATGATTTGATTATATGTATTTTAACATATAAATTAATGAAATCTTTTTCACCAACTAGAAGAAAAAATTCAATATATTATAGTTTTAATTTTCCAATATATAACTACACTATCTACAATATCAAAGCATCACTGACTTTGCAGTATAATTAAATATAAAAGGTGATTAACTTAAGCCAAATAAATTTCAATAGCCTAATTTTAACCATTCAAAAACTAGACAAATACCTAAAAATTATTCCTTTTGAAATACACATAGGAAGTTACTAATTAAAAATTTAACATACTTGTATATTAATAGATTTTCAGAGGTCTTCATTAATATTAAATCATAAATTCTTGTGGATGTCCTAATTGTTAAGTGTCTCCTTTCACAAGATGTTTTGTACATTTTTGCAATGATATTGGGCAGAGCGTGAACTTCAGAATTGCCCCAGTCTGGGTTCATCGGCTTAATAAAGCACATATTGTATAACCTTGGATGGTTTATCCACTTAAACTGAAGAGCTTCATCTTCAACATTTCTAAATTGGGGACAGTATTAACTACCTCTTAGGAATGTTATAGACAATAAATGAGGCTCTTCAATTACATTCAGTAAATAACAACTCACACTGTGAAAAGTGTCAGTAATGCAACAGTACGATAATATAGGCAAAGTGCCTAACAGAAATCAAGTATCCATTGAATTAATTAATCAGTACTTCCTTTGCCCTCTACCAGATAAATGTAGAGAGAAAAAAATATTTTAAGAAATTTTCTTCAACTAATATAAAATAGGATATCTAAAGACTCACCCATTTCCTTCTACAGGAGGCCTACACGCCGCTGGTTGTGCTGCTGCCATGTCTCTAGTGATCCCTGAGAAGTTCCAGCACATTTTCCGGTACTCAACACCAACATCGATGGGCGGAGCAAAATAACTTTTGCCATCACTGCCATTAAGGGTGTGGGTCGAAGATATGCTCATGTGGTGCTGAGGAAAGCAGACATTGACCTCACCAAGAGGGCAGGAGAACTCACTGAGGATGAGGTGGAACATGTGATCACCATTATGCAGAATCCGCGGCAGTACAAGATCCCAGACTGGTTTTTGAACAGGCAGAAGGATGTAAAGGATGGAAAATACAGCTAGGTCCTGGCCAATGGTTTGGACAACAAGCTCCGTGAAGACCTGGAGCGGCTGAAGAAGATTCGGGCCCATAGAGGGCTGCGCCACTTTTGGGGCCTTCGTATCCGAGGCCAGCACACCACGACCACTGGCCGCCGAGGCCGTACTGTGGGGGTGTCCAAGAAGAAATAAGTCTGTAGGCCTTGTCTGTTAATAAATAGTTTATATTAAAAAAAAAAAAAGACTCACCCATTTATCTTCCTAATCTACAATTTGTTCCACAACAAATTTTTGTAACTAAGGATACCAAAAGTAGACATTACTTTTATTTCTAAACTTTAAGGTAGTTGCTAAGCACTATGATTAAACTACCAAAATAAAGAAATGTGGAGGAATGGTGAACATTGGCTACAAGCTAAACTGATTATCATATATTCTATCTGGTGATTTGGGAGGCCACTTCTCATTATACACTGTAATTCAATGAAAAAATAGCACACACAAAAAGAGTACGTAAGGATACGAAAAATTTAGACTTAAAAATGAGTTGTCAATATAATGTACTATTTTAGAAATGAATGATAATTAAAATGTGCTTCAAGGGCTAAGCAAGGCATTTCCCCCTTTTTTCTCTTTTAAAGAATGCTATGAGGGAGGGGGTTTTTTGTTAATAAAAAGAAAATCAATCAAAATGGCCAAATCAATGATGCTTACAGGAGTTTCCTGTTTCTGACATTTAAGCCATGTTATAATGTTCTATTTCCTGTATTCCCTTGCCTAAATAGAATTTTGCTTCAGGCAACTTTTTATCTGTGTGCAGAAACCAGGAACTTTATTGAATCGTTTCTCGCTAGGTGCTTGATCTTAACAAAGCATTTAAGTGGTGCTGATGTCCTGGTTTGAGCAATGGCCTGTCCCAGCTTATCAGTTACATGCACACAGCACAAGTACAACCCCTTTAAGTCACAGCTAAATGCAATAATGGGACTCAGCGCTAATACATACAGCACTTCTCATTTAAGGCAATCCACCTCGGAATTGGTTAACCCTTAATTGCTCATAAACTAATAAGATAGAAAACAAAGATACTACCTAATAGGTAGGTTTCCCAACATAAACCCTTGTCTAAAGGTTCATTTGTTTATCGGGTGTCTGGAACTTGGAATACATTTTTATGAAGTGAAATAAACTTTAGATGATAAATTTAGTCTTTATCACTGACCTAAAGTTTTTAATAATGAACATGAAGAGGTAACTGGCAAAACAGTATTTGAATAAAACATAAATGTAATAAGATGGTGTAGAAAAATCAATGTTTTAAATTTATCCTGAATTAAATATGAAGAGCATTAAATTGAAGATGACAAAATGTAGTTGCTCGTCTTTGAAACTACATGTGCAGTATGAGCAGTATGAGCATGTGACCTTGAGCAGACTGTCTGGGGGCCATATTTGGTAGAGAGATGAGAATGTGCCCTTTTAAAGAAAATCCTTGAGAACTAGCTTTAGCCCTCTCACTTGATAACTTACTCAGTACCTTATAAATGCCAGGAAATAATCTAAGCTTAACTCAAACATTTTGATGAGTTGCATCTTCTGTATTCAATTTGTATAAATTCAACAAATGTTTATTCAGGATCTTCTCTAAGCTGAGTACTGTGTCTAAGCAAAATATTTTAGAAGGTACATTGTAAAAGAAGATATGATGCTCAATATTATAAGTCATCAGTGAATTTCAAATTGAAATCAAAATGAGATATCACTATGTATCCTAGATCAGCAGTCTCCAACCTTTTATGCATAAGGGCCTGTTTTCATGGAAGACAATTTTTCCATGAACCAAGCAGGGGGTGCAGAGAGTTTCAGGATGATTCAAGCACATTACATTTATTGTGTGCTTTATTTCTAATATTATTACGTAGTAATATATAATGAAATAATTATACAACTCACCATAGATTGGGGACCCCTGCACCAGATAACCTAATACTTTAAAACTATCAATAACAAATGTTGGGGAAAATGTCAAGGAGCTGGAACACTCATACATGACTGGTGGGAGAGTAAAATGGTGCAGCACTTTACAAAGCTAACATATTACACATTTACCATATTACCCAGTTATACCATGAGAAAACAATTGTCCACACAAAGACTTGTAACATAATTGTCCACAGCAGTTTTATTTATAATAGCTAAAATTTGAAACCAACACAAATATATAAGTAAACTAATAAGAGACAGCAGATACTTCTTCTGTCACTAGAGTTACTTAAAGAGCCTCCTTGCTGTCTCGCCCAAAATTTAATAAACTGATAAGTAAATTGTAGTATATCAATTTAATGGAATATTATTCAACAATGAAATGAATGAACTAATGATACACTGATTGACATAGATGAATCTCCAAAATCATTATCCTAAATTAATGAAAACCAGACACAAATGAGCATTTTTACTATATGATTTCATTTGCATAAAATTTTATGACAGGAAAATCTAACATGTAATGGCTGAAAGCAGAGTAATGGTTGCCTGGGCTAAGGTGTGGAGAAAGATTGACTGCAGTGTGCACAGGGAACTTCTTGGGTGATGGAAATAGTCTATACCCTAGTTGGCAAGATAGTTACATGCATGTATACCTTTTCAAAACTCATAGAACACACATTTAATATGTGCACTGCCAAATTTCCAGGAGCTTTTGAGACATTAAACAACCTTTGGGATAATGAGAGGAAGTTGAGTTGAGAGACCACCAGTGATGTCAGAGGCGTTTAGAGTACCCAGGAAATCAACTCACGAGAGAAAGAGAAAGCTTTCATCTTTTAAAAAGCCTGTTTACAATGACACCAGTCATGTGTGAAGTTGAAAGAGAAGCTTTTCCCAGACTCTCAAATGCCAGAGCTGCCTGAGTCTGGCAAAAGCGAGGAAGGCAGAGGGTTCAAGGAGGGGAGAAGCAACCAACCGGCCCTCCCACTGCCATCCCAGACCACATGTTCCCACCTGCTTCCCTGGAAAGCTTCAATTACTACTGCATTGAGACTCCACGAATCTGTTCCCTAATAGTCATGGGGGCTGTTGGAAATGTCATTCAGTAGCAGAGGAACATTTTCCCACTGAATAAATTTGAAAGGGAGAAGCGAAAGACAAAAATAAAGTTGTGGTTTAATCCCAGTGTGTTTGCTATGCCAGTGCCACTTCACTGGACACACAAGGTAACACCATCAATCACCCCCACCCTCCTCCTCTGGTTCCAACCAGATTGCTTCAAAGCATCCACCAACTCAGGCAATCAGTTATGACTGGGAAGAGGACCATTTTGTAAAAATGCAGTTGCTAGGGCTGGGTGCTCCTTTCCTGGAAGTATGTGTGTGGGTAGGGCTAGGTGTGAAAAATTAAAATGGTGAGAAATGGATCTTAAGAAGACCAAATAGAAACTGTGCACATGTGAAGCTGTGCAGTTAATAGTGTTAAGAAGAGTTAGCCTTGCTGCTTTGATTGCCTTTGGGGACTTCTTCATAAACTCTTTGCCTAGGCCGATGTCTAGGAGAGTGTTTCCAACATTTTCCTCTAGAATTCTAATAGTTTCATACCTTAGGTTTAAGTCTGTTATCCAGCGTGAGTTGATTTTTGTGAGAGGTGAAAGGTGTGGGTCCTGCTTTAGCTTTCTACAAGTGGCTATCCAGTTTTCCCAGCACCATTTATTGAACAGGGATTCTTTTCCCCAGCATATGTTTTTGTCTGCTTTGTCAAAGATTAGATGGCTATATGAGGATGGTTTTATATCAGGATTCTCAGATCTGTTCCACTGGTCAATATTTCTATTTTTTTGCCAATACCAGATTGTTTTAATTACTATAGCTTTGTAGTATAGTTTGATATCTGGCATATTAATACCTCCCATTTTGTTTTTGTTGCCTAGAGTTGCTCTTGATATTCGGGGTCTTCTGTGGTTCCATACAAAGCGCAAAATTATTTTTTCTATATCTATGAAGAATGCTGATGGAATTTTAATAGGTATTGCATTGAATCTGTAGATCAGTTTGGGTAGTATAGACATTTTAATGATGTTGAGCCTTTCCAGTGACACAAGGAATTTACTCTTCATATAGTAAAAATGCTCATTTGTGTCTGGTTTTCATTAATTTAGGATAATGATTTTGGATATTCATCTATCAATCAGTGTATCATTAGTTCATTCATTTTCATTGTTGAATAATAAGCTTTCTCTTTCTCTTATGAGTTGATTTCCTGGGTTCTCTAAACCCCTCTGACATCACTGGTGGTCTCTCAACTCAACTTCCTCTCATTACCCCAAAGGTTGTTTAATGTCTCAAAAGCTCCTGGAAATTTGGCAGTGCGCATTTTAAGTGTGTGTTCTATGAGATTTGAAAAGGTATACATGCATGTAACTATCTTGCCAACCAGGATTTAGACTATTTCCATCACCTAAGAAGTTCTCTGTGCACACTGCAGTCAATCTTTCTCTACTCCTTAGCCCAGTCAACTGCTAGTTTACTTTCAGCCATTATAAGTTAGATTTTCTTGTCATAAAGGACCTGATCATAAGGACCTGATTTCTTGTGACAGGAAACAGTTAAGACTCAATGCCACTCCACCCAAAATGTAATCTAGTCTCTGGGAAGAAAGAGGAAGGAAGAATGATTGAGGAAATTGGTGGAGGGAAGGGGTGAAAACAGAGGGCAGCAAAGAAAGAAAAGGGAATTCCTAAATTTCTATCTTGGATAGACTCTATGTGGAGTAGCTGGTGAATTGATGAAAAAGTTTTTAAATGTTTGCATCATCCTCTGGACCCCAAATGCAGTGCTCCAGAGATACTGTGTAGCCCAACCCACCACCCAGAAGATCTGGATTCACCACAACATTGATCCTAGAACCTGGACTTCTTGCTTCTTGTAGGACCAGATCATGGAATCTTGCATATATGTATTATGAATCCTTTAACTACTAAAGACCATGTTTCTCTGACTGTGAATATTTTTATCACTTAAATCACTGAAGGTGTTAAGTTGTCTCCCTTGAGTCTTATCAGCTGACAGATCATACAAAAAAGATGTCAGTTAGTACTTTACTAGAGAAGTGATTAGAGATAATCTGAACCAACAAAGAACCCATCACAAATGGAGAATGGGGTAATAATAATTTCAGAGTTTCTTGTTGAATAGAAAATCATTTCAAAAGAAATTTCTAAGAGGGAAATATTTCTTCTAACTAGGGCACGGGGATGTACAAATGAAAAAAAATGTAGTTGTTTTTTACTCTAACTGAATCTGAGTTATGGTACCCTTATAGCCACTAGCTATTTAAGTTAAAAAGTGTACATGATTTATTTTTACTGTTTCCTAGCATTTAAAGTGTGTGTGTGTGTCTGTGTGCATTAAAATTATTAGATTGCTCTTATTTTTCCCCAAAAAGCATCCAATGGTAAAATTTATGGGTTTTTTAGTAGAATATACTTGACATAAAAAGTTACCTGATTTTTATAATCACATTTTAAAACACACACACAGCACACTGTCTTCTTGTGGTTTACTTTGGGTTTTGCTACTATTGAACATTTCCAGTCTTTAAGTCCATAGCTTCTTCCTTTTAGATAATTTATATTTTATTTACAATATATTTTACATATTTAATTACCATGTTTTTCTGACATTGTAGTAGTGACATTTAAGGCCAGCCAAATAGCATGCATGAAAAGATCCAGTACGAGATTTGCTGTCCTGTGCTTCCCACCACGTCTGGGTCAGGTCCCTGGGAAGCAAGGTCATGGGAACGTGGCTGCTGCCTGAGTTGTTCCTTTTCCAGCCCTTAGGGAGACGCAGATCCTTGTGGACATTGAGCTGAAGAAGGTAGTCATGTTTATAACAAATCTAAATAAATTCTCAATCATTCTTGGCCATACTATTTTAAAACTTACTTCATTTAAAAATCAGGCTGAGTTCCTAATTAGCTATGCGACAAGTGGTCACTTTGTCCACACTGACATTTTTTAGAAAACATCTTGGAGTCTCATGTTAGTAAAGAAATAGGTTGTAAGAACTGTAAGAAAGGAACACAGCTAAGGAAGAGAAAAAGCAAAATGAGCTGAAATTAAAAACAAATGCCTTTAAAAAAAAAAAAAAAAGGAAAAGAAAAGAAAAAGAAAAAGAAAAAATAGGCCAAAAGAAGCAAGGAAAAAAAAAATGTCTGATTTCATTCTTGCTTTCGCTTCATTTTCCCACATGACTTTCTATAATCAGCCACTGATTATAGAGAAATTATAGAGAAATCAGCCACTAGCAAAAAGGAAGCCACCTTATTATGACATATTAACTCATGAAACACTCATAGTGCTTTATATTTTTTTTTAAATTTACATCTTTGAGAATTGAGCACCTTTGCTACTTTTGGTCTACTAATAGGCCCATGATATCTCCACAGTTAACAGAAGGAAAGTATGTAATAAAAGACAATATTCTAAACTAAAAAGCAATGAGGAATGATAATGAAACTAATCAGAGCCTACCTTTAATTAATTCCAAACACCCCTATTTCTTTATTATTTCATTTACCCCCAAAATACATGTTTCTGTTTTATTCTCTGTGTCAGCATTGCCATACCCTCCCCTAATCTTACTCTCAATGATTGTGGTCCAATTCTAAACCTACCAAGTTGTCCTGGGATTGAGGAAGTACAAGTTGGAGAAGACCCTTAAAGCTAGTGTTTCGTAATCCTAGCACTATGGGAGGCCGAGGAGGGCGGATTGCTCAAGGTCAGGAGTTCCAAACCAGCCTGAACAAGACCCCATCTCTACTATAAAAAAATAGAAAGAAATTAATTGGCCAACTAATATATATAGAAAAAATTAGCCAGGCATGGTGGCACATGCCTGTAGTCCCAGCTACTCAGGAAGCTGAGGGAGTAGGATTGCTTGAGCCCAGGAGTTTGAGGTTGCTGTGAGCTAGGCTGATGCCACGGCACTCACTCTAGCCTGGGCAACAAAGCGAGACTCTGTCTCTAAAAAAACAAAAAAACAAACAAACAACAAAAAAGATAGTTTCCATTTACACCAAACCCAACTCAGAGTGCACGGCCATAGCCTAGGAAAACAATGGTACCCCTTCGGTGGAACACAACTTGCTTGTGGTTTTTCATTGCCAGATTCATATCACTGTCTGCTCAAATGAACTCTTTTTTATTTATTTATTTATTTATTTTGAGACAGAGACTCATTCTGTTGCCCCGGCTACAGTGCTGTGGTGTCAGCCTAGCTCACGGCAACCTCAAACTCCTGGACTCAAATGATCCTTCTGCCTCAGCTTCCAGAGTAGCTGGGACTACAGGCACGTGCCACTAGCCTGACTAATTTTTTCTATATATTTTTAGTTGGCCAATTAATTTCTTTCTATTTTTAGTAGAGATGGGGGTCTCACTCCTGCTCAGGCTGGTTTCGAACTCCTGACCTTGAGCGATCCGCCTGCCTTGGCCTCCCAGAGTGCTAGGATTACAGGCGTGAGCCACCGCACTCAGCCTCAAATGAACTCTTAAAAGTTATAATTATGCTTAAGTTTATCTTTTAACAGCTGGCAGCCTCCTAGGAGGAGGTGCAGTTCAAAAGTCTGTGCCCTTCCCATATGACTTGAAGTAAATAAAAAAAGGGAAAAAAAGAAAAGAAAAAGTCTGTGCCCAACAGAGATGAAGATAATTAGCTAAGCCTGTCAGGCTCACTTCCTCTGGAATTTGCCCAGGAGAACTGAATGACTAACTCGTCAGTGGCAGGAAAATAATGGAGGAGACCTACAAAGGGAAGCTAAGATTTCATGAGAAAAAGACCATGCTGGCCATGATAGATAGAGAAAAGAAACGTCAAGGGCTACCTTGAATCTTTTTTTTTTTTTTTGAGACAGAGTCTCACCTTGTTGTCCAGGCTAGAGTGAATGCCGTGGCGTCAGCCTAGCTCACAGCAACCTCAAACTCCTGGGCTCAAGCAATCCTTCTGCCTCAGCCTCCCGAGTAGCTGGGACTACAGGCATGTGCCACCATGCCCGGCTAATTTTTTTCTATATATATTAGTTGGCCAATTAATTTCTTTCTATTTATAGTAGAGATGGGGTCTCTCTCTTGCTCAGGCTGGTTTTGAACTCCTGACCTTAAGTGATCCACCCACCTCAACCTCCCAGAGAGCTAGGATTACAGGCGTGAGCCACCGCACATGGCCAACCTCGAATCTTAACAGGTTTTCTAGTTGTAGATCCATTGCATAAATTCTTCTAATCACCAATTTTCCCATTTTTAAAGAAGCTCAAGGAAGTTTGTGTTACTTGCAAGCAAAGGAGAACACCTAGCACCCTCCCTATCCTTCATCATCCCCTATAACATCCTTGCTTAGTGGTCACGCCTAGGTTTAAATATCTCCAGTAGCAATTTACCACTCAAGTTTCCGAGTATATTCTCTAAGTAATTAGGTTATGAAGCCACTGCTTATGTTGAGTAAGCCCTCGATCCCCTGCATCTCATATTCTCTAGCTACTGAAAGCATTATGAGACATGGTATCCTCTCATCATTCTGATTCCTCCTTGAAAATGTCCCAATTTATCTGTAACTTTCTCAACATGTGGCTTTCAGAGCTGAAAACAGTCCATGTGTGGTGTGACCAACACAGATGGCCTGGATTATCATGTTCCTTGTTCTGTGTAATTTATTGCAAGTACTTTGGCCAGAGACTGTGTTAGACTTTTTTCTCAGCCTCATTACATTGTTGAATCCATTTAAACATCTTGTTAATTAAAAATACTAGCTTTTTCAAATGTGTTGCACATAAGCCACATGCTACCACCTTGTACCTCTATGTAGTTGCTTTTTTATATTCAAGATCAGGATGTTATATTTACAAGTTAAATTTCATTTTTGCTAGACTAAATTTTATGTTTCCAGCCTTCCATCAAATACTCCTGACTACCCACTCCAACATATTATGATCACTGCTTTCTCTAAATTGCTCCAATAAATACACGTATTTCGCTCATTTGGTGCATCATTTATACTACCTAGTCAAGTTGGTCATCCTTTAGTGAAAGTTGGCTCCAAAGTATAGGAACAATATACCTTGTTTTCAGGACCTGTAGAACGCCACATAGAAAATCTTTATTGGTCACTAATGATCAAAAAATGAAAAATGTTTTTCTAGTCAACACCTGTAAGCTTCCATGTATATGGTTGTTTCCCCTCCTTATAGAGGATGAGTAGATAATCCTTGTGAAATATGAGTGAATAATGTATACCTTCAATTTTTAGTGTTTTGGGTGTCCTTAGCATCTTTTTAATATAGTTCTATGAAATATTTCTAATGTAGACAGTGCCTGTGACAGGCAGTTGAGAAGGGCCTTTTGACTTGAGCCTTCAATGTTTGTAGAGCCTCAGATTAATGAAGTTGTACCTGCAGCTACATGGACATACTAAAATTAAAATATGTCATTCATCAGCAGTTTTCAACTCATGTCCCATAATAACACCACCCCATTTTTATGTATTACAAAAAATTATATTTTAACACATCTTATCACTGTATGAATGACAGAATGATATTGCACTGTATTTTGGGTTTAAAAGCAAAGCGTTAATTTTTCAAATGGAAGCATTTAGAAATGTATTACAATTTTGTGTCTCCCTTTTCTAAAGTTCATCTTTTAAAATATTCTGGTTGCATTAATAAATGGAAATGAGCCAGGCCTTTCTCAGTCACTCAGAGGCTCTAGAGGAAAATGAACATCATTATTTCTTTACTTAAATGTTCTCTTTATTGCTCTCCACATTAAATTTACTGTCACTTAACAACAAAGCTTTTTACTCATTAATTCCTCGTGAGATTGTTTCTTCCATCTTGTATATTTTTGTTTGGTTGGTTGTTTATAGAGACAGGGTCTTATTCTGTCACCCAGGCTGGAGTGCAGTGGCATGATGGTGACTCACTGCAGCCTCCAACTCCTGGGCTCAAGCGATCCTCCTGTCTCAGCCTCCTGAGTACCTAAGACTACAGGAGCACACCACCACACCTGGCTAAATTTTTTATCCTTTATTTTTGTGGAGATGGGGTCTCACCAAGTGGCTGAGGCCTGGTCTGGATCTCCTGGCCTCAAGCAATCCTCCCATCTTGACCTTCCAAAGCGTTGGGATTACAGGTATGAGTTACCACTCCCAGCCCCATCGGGTACATTTTTAATGAGCAGCAGTGATTGTGTGAATCACTATACTAGGTTCAGTGAAAAAAAAAATCTTCATCAACAGCATAAGTGTGATCCTTTCCCTCAAGAAGCTCACCATCCCCACAGATACAACCACATTTACCTACAACATGCATTAAAGGATTGATTATTGTGTTTTAGGAGTAAATAAAATTATTCAAGACCAGAAATAAAGAGACATAAATAAGATTTGGAGATTTAGGAAAAGTTCGGCAGCCTCATATTTCTATAGTCTGGGCAATCTTGGCTCTAGTCACAGAATTTTTTGCTCCCACTTCCTGATTTTAGCCCCACTTGCCATTCTTTGTGAGTATTTCTGGCTAACATCACGTACAAGAAGGCAACGCTGTAGCTGGGAAGAGAGACATAAGTCACAGTTGTCCCTAATACTTCTACTGTCAAGGTTCCACCCCACCCTCTGTTCCAGTTTTGCAAGTCCTTTCACTGACGTTGTCAAGAGTACTATCTTGCCGAGTCTGGTCCTTCTAGTCAGCCCATCCTTTCTCCAAGTCTAATTCAACTGATACAGGGCTGAAATACTGAAAATGGAACTTTGTCAAAATAGAAGGAGGAAAAAAGATCAAAATACGTAAATGAGCTCTAACTTATTCTAGTGTAACCTTCATGGATTACCTTGACTAAAAGATACTAATGGGTACACAGGACTAAATTTCATTTCAACCCTGTCACTTTGGGTGTGTCTTGGGCATATTTATTAATGAATGATGAAAGTTGGCACTATTTGAAGATAAATCTCAGTTCACTCACCTATTGTTTTGTGTTGTGTTATTCACATCATAGAGGGCATGAAGGCACTAAGCTGTAAGAGCCACCCACCTCCAGCTCCTGGAGCCAGGGATATGGTTCATGATCTTATTGTGAGCTGAAAACAAGAAAGATCAAATTTCAGTTTGATCTTTCCCAGCAGAAAAATTTCTTTCCACACACACATTAAAGTTATAGTTTCCATCACACATGCAAAGAACACAAGCAGTAAAGTGGAAGACCCTGATAGTACACTCAAGTCAGAGTCAGAGCTACAGTTTTACTGGGCCAATCCTCAGGTTAACAATTAGCCACTTTGGAATGAGGGGCGACTATAGTCGATAGCCACAGATGAACACGCATGGAGACTTTAGCCGACAGCCGTGATATGACTTTTCTAATTTTTCATTTATCAAAATAAAATTGTGAACATTTAAAAATAACGTAATGAAAACATATATGCATATGTTACCTATTGGTTTTTTGGTTTTTTTTTTTTTTTTTTTTTTTGAGACAGAGTCTTGCTTTGTTGCCCAGGCTAGAGTGAGGGCCGTGGCATTAGCCTAGCTCACGACAACCTCAAACTCCTGGGTTCAAGCGATCCTATTGCCTCAGCCTCCCAAGTAGCTGGGACTACAGGCATGCACCACCATGCCCAGCTAATTTTTTTCTATATATATTAGTTAGCCAATTAATTTCTCTCTATTTATAGTAGAGATGGGGTCTCGCTCTTGCTCAGGCTGGTTTCAAACTCCTGACCTTAAGCAATCCTCCACCTCTGCCTCCCAGAGTGCTAGGATTATGGGTGTGAGCCACCGCACCCGGCCCTGCATATGTTACCTATTCTGATTTACATTACAAGTAAAGCTGCCTGTAAAGTAAAACAAGCTTTCAGTGCTTTAAAGCTTTCCTCATCACACAAGAGCAAAACGGATTCATCATCAACGCACAGCACAAACTATTGTGCGGACTATGAGTGCCGGCTGTGGGCAAGATTTCACAGACGGTGAACACCATACCAAATTGGTTAAAGATTAAGAATTCTCTGCAGATCCCAAAGTAAGACCTGGACAGCTGTGCTGACCAAACACCTAAGAATATAAGGATAAAACCGAAATAGGACACACAGAGGAGGATCCGCACCATAACGACACAGAGAGTATGCCCCTAGCTGTATTAGCCAAGGTTTCTTACCAGTTAGTCAATGAGACAAAATTAAAAACATCAGAATCTAATGATTTTCAGTTTATTATATTTGCATATGAACAGAGTTTAATGAAGCACAATGAACCCTCCTAGTACTTCCACAAGGAATTTAGTTAAAAAAACCTCTTTAGGTGCTGACATATATTAATAGAAACATCTAGATTGGATGAATCCTTTTTGACTATTACAACTGTGGTCTTGGTAGTTAGAGGTGTATTAATAAAGGTTAGATTTATCTGTAAATGACAGAAATCTCAAATGACAGTGGTTTAAGCAAGGTCAAAGTTTATTTCCTTCTCACATCATCATGAACAATCCAGTCTGGTATATCCACCATGGACCCAGGCCCCTTTTATCCTGCTATTCAGCCACCTTTTAACATGAAGTTTCCAGCAGGTAGCTGCTCCAGGATAAAGCTTCAGCTTCAGCCGTCATGTCTCTGCACTGCAGCCAGTGAGAAGGAACAAAAGAAATGTGAAGTATTACTATACTTCTCATTGAGATCACACATTTCACCTGCATCCTGTTGCTCAGACTTAGCTGCATGGCCACACCTAGCTACCAGTAAGGATGTGAATTTCAGTCCCCTTTCTAGGTGGCCACAGTCAAGACAAAAATCAGAGGTTCTCTCATAGTGGAAGAAGAGAGAATGGATGTTCAGAACCAAATAACTGTTTCTACTGCAGTGACCGAAATTCCTTCTATCTTATACAATTTTGGCCAGATGAAGTATTTTTCTGCTTGGGTTAACAGCAAGCTAAGCTTTATTGAGAGTTCATTATGTGCCAAGCAATTAGCTACATCCTTGTAAAATAATGTTACATGTTTAATGTTATGGGTTAAATTGTGTCCTCCCCCCAAAAAGGACATGTTATGTCCTAACCCTGACAATCTTAGTATGTGACCTTATACAGAAATAGCATCTTTGCAGGTGTAGTCAAGTTAGTATATCATTACAGCGGGCTCTAATCCAATATGATTGGTGTCCTTATTTAAAAAAGAAAACTTGAACTCAGACATAAACGCAGAAATGCAGAGGGAAGAATATGTGAAGAGACATAGGGACAACACCATGCGAAGATGGAGCGTTAGAGTGATGCATCTACAAGCCCAGGAACACCAAAGTTTTCTGGCAAACCATCAGAAACTAGAAAAAGTCAAGGAAAGAGTCTCAGAAGAAGCATGGCCCTGCTGATACTTTGATTTGGGACTTCCAGCCTCCAGAACTGTGGGATGATACATTTCACTTGTTTTAAGTCACCCAGTTTATGGTACTTTACTACACAGCAGCCCTAGGAAACTAAAAGAAATAGGTCATCTTCAGAATTACAACTAGACAGGAGGAATAAGTTCTAGTGTTCTGTAGCACTGTAGCACTGGATATAGTTAACAATAATTTATTGTATGTGTTCGAAAAGCTAGAAGAAAGGATTTTGAATGCTTCCAACACAAAGAAATGATAAATGTATGAGGTGATAGACATCTAATCACCCTGATTTGATCATTACACATTGTATATGTGCATCAAAATATCACTCTGTACCCCACAAATATCTATGATTATCATGTGTCAACTAAAAAGAAAAAAAAAGTAGGTTATCTCATTTAATTACTGCAACTATTGCTATGAGAACAGTAGCACTGTTAGTCTTCCACTTTTATGAATAAGTACATTAACAGCTCAAGAAATTAAGCAACTTGCCAAGATCCTTGAGACCTGAGTTTTTTTCTGATTCCAGAGCCTGAGCTCCCAATCTGCTATACTAACCAAAGGATTAACGTGACTCTTTCCTAGGGATGTGGATCGAAAGTTATTATCTCTAGTCTCATCCAAACTCGGTCCTTAATAATATCAGAAAGGAGTCAGATTAAACATCAGGAAGAGCTTTCTAAATTAAGACTTCTGCCAGGACAGAGCCTTCTTTGATTATTTTTCAGAGGTGCTCTTAGTAGTCACATCAAATAATGAAGAAAACTAATAATCCTACAAAGGCATAGTATATTATCTACATAATTGTATAATTTGATAACAAGCTCAAATTAAGGCTCTCTGTATTTCTGAAAGTCTGGCTCCCATAGCCTCTGTCTGGGACTAAAACATACTCAATAAAACTGTTTTGTGCATGGGATTATACACTTCTCCCACAAACCAAACACTGTATGATCCGACTAGACTGTGGCATTCTAAAATGTTAACTTTGTTTACCTCTGCATGAAAGAATTGTTAGTGATTTTATGTGTCTGTTTCTTTCTTTTTTAAGTTTTCTCATTGAGAATATAATACTTTTGAAATTATATCAAATAAATAATACTTTTGAAATTAGGAAAAAAGTCATTAAAAATATGTATAGAAAGAGACTATATTAAAAAAAAAAAAAAAAAAGAAAGAGACTATATTAGTTATCTATCACTTTGTAACAAATAATCCCAAAACTTAGTGGCTTAAAAGAAAAAAAAAATATTATCTCACATTTTCTCTGGGTCAAGGATTTAGGAGCAGTTTAGTGGAGTGGTCCTTACTCGTGGTCTTTCTTGAGGTTGCAGTTGGGATGTTGGCAGGGGCTATAGTCATCTGAAAGCTTGACTGGGACTGGAGCATTCCCTTTTTATATATCTCACTCACATGGCATTGGGAAGAGGCTTCAGTTCCTCACCATGTGGGTCTCTGCATAAGTAGCTTGAATTTCCTCACAATGTAGCAGCTGGCATCTCCCAGAGTGAGCGATCTGAAAGACAGCAAGGCAGAATCCACAATGATTTGTGAGTTAGTATCAAAATCTACACACATCACTCCCACCATACTCTATTCATTAGAAGCAAGTCACTAAGTTGAGCCCACAAGAGGGAAAGAGAATTAAGCTCCACTTCTTGAAGATAGCTGTGGCAGAGAATTTTTGAACACATTTAAAGACCATCACAGAGTCCATATTCACAAAAAGGGAGGAAAAAACCCACATGTATACCCAGACACATATAATCTATTGAAAAAATTTTAAAGATAAAGTTATCACTGAGAGTAGAAATACAATAATTTGTAAAAATTTCTACTTTTTCTTTAGTTTCTACTTTTTAAAAACAAATATTTTTCTTTTGTAATTAATAAAAAGGAAAGTTATGTGATGAAACTAATTGTATGTAATCAATAGATCAACTTGGACAGAGTTTACAAACATCGTTGGAATATTTATTTTTCTCTTACCCATGAATATGGTATATCTGCCCATTTATTAGGACTTCTTTAACATTTTAATTTTCTCTGAAGAGATTGTGTATATCTTTCTCTTTGGATGGTGTTATTTCTAAGTATTTGATATTCTCTGACACTATTATATTCTTTTAAATCATAATATCTAGTTGTTGCTGTAAAGAAATTAATATATTTTTATTGTAATCTTCTATTCAGCTCCTTAAACTCTCCTATTAGTTCTAATTTTTTCTCTTAGATTCTTTTGGATTTTTCTATATAAATAATCTTATCATCTGAAAATATAATGACAGTTTTATTCCTAACTTTGTAATCCTCATACCTCTGATTTCTCTTTTATTCTTTTACTGCTTTAGGCTAGGAATTCTAACGTCATGTTAAATAAGAGTCATGATCATTGATATTTTTATTTCATTTCTGATCAAATGGGAATGCATCCAAAACTTCCCCATAATGAAGATATTTTGCTATAGTTTAATCAGTTTAGGGAATTTGTATTCTATTTCTAATTTACAAAGAGTTTCTTTAAAAATCAAAACTTCAATATTATCAAGTATTTTTTCTGAATCTAGTGAAATAATAAACATGCTTTTCTCATAATCTGTTAGTGTCGGAAGTTATGTTTATGGACATTTTTGCTAATTAAGCCATCCTTTCATACTCAGTGTATACTCAACTTTGTCACAATATTGTTAAGTTTTTATACACAGTTGAATTCAATTTGCAAGTATTTTCTTTGGTGTTTTTGCACATATTGTTTTTTAGTGAAATAAGGTTATACTTTTTCCTTCTTTTAATGTACTTGTATCAGGATTCAGATTACTAATTTTGAGTATACCAAAATTTTAAACTTCACAAGATAACAAAATACCACAATTTTAAAAGAGAGAACCTGGGAGAAGACACGTACAAAATATATAACTGACATGGGGTTGGCATCCCAAATATATAAATAACTCTCGCAGATCAATAAGAGAAAGACTAACAATCTTCATTCTCCAAGGTCCATGTGTAGAGAAAATAAAAAAAAGAGAAAAAGAAAAATTATTTTCTAAATTAAAAAAAAAAAAGAAAAAAGAAAAAGACTAACAATCAAATAAAATGGTCAGAGGACGTAAAATGAAATTCATAAAGAGGACAATGCAAATAATTAATATGTAAAAAGATTATCCAAATCAATGTAGATTAGGATAATGCCAATTTATACAATAATTATACACCATTTTAAAACCCACTAGAACAACAAAAAACTTAAAAAAGAAATTAAGTTGTTTTATTGACAATGCAGAAAACAGGAATCCACCTTTGCCAGTAGAAGTATAATTCGTATTATCAATTTGCAGAGCAATTTAAAAATACTTAGTGAAGTTGGAAATGTGCATGTCCTGCTACCTAACAATTATACTTGTAGAGAAAGTATCTTTTTCGCTCCAGAAGAGTATAAAAATGAGAAACAAGCCGGGCACGGTGGCTCACTCCTGTAATCCTAGCACTCTGTGTGGCCAAGGTGGGAAGATCACTCAAGGTCAGAAGTTCGAGACCATCCTGAGCAAGAGCAAGGCCCTGTCTCTACTAAAAATAGAAAGAAATTAGCTGGACAACTAAAAATATAGAAAAAGTTAGCTGGGCATGATGGCGCATGCTTGTAGTCTCAACTATTTGGGTGGCTGAGGCGGAAGGATTGCTTGAGCCCAGGAGTTTGAGGTTGCTATGAGCTAGCCTGATGCCACAGCACTCTAGCCTGGGCAACAGAGTGAGACTCTGTCTCAAAAAAAAAAAAAAAGAAAGAAATATGGAGCCATTTTTGTAAATCTTAAAAATACAAGAGTCAATGTTATATATTGTTTATGGCTACAAATGAATGAATGAAAATATAAATCATGAGTAGAAAAGATACACACTAACTTCATGAATTGGATGACTCTAAGGATAAAGGGAAGAAGAAAAAAGAAATGGAGAAGGACAAAGGGGTTTCTATTGTGACATGAAATATTTATTTATTTTCACAATTTGAAGAAAATATCACCAAATGTTAACATTTCTCAATTTGATGGTGGAGAGTGTATAAAGTTTATTTTATAACCCTTTAGTTTTCCCACAGTTTTTAAATTTTTTCATAATTTTAAGTAAATGTTTATGAAACAGAAGCTCTTAATCAGGTACAGTTGGCCTCTGTATCCCCAGTTCTACATCCACGGCATCAACCAACCCTGGATTGAAAATGGTGCTAGGCCTATGATGGTTGAGTATGGACTGAATATCTACAGACTTTTATCCTTTATTTCTTTTTCATCATTTCCTTAAAAATACACTGTAACACCTATTTAATAGCATTTACATTGTATTGGGTAATATAAGTAATCTAGAGATGATGAAAAGTATATGGGAGGATTGTGTAGGTTATATGCAAATGTGCCATTTTATATGAGAAACTTAAGCATCCATGGATTTTGGTATCAGCAGGGGTCCCAGAACCACTCCCCTGCAGATACCGAGGGAGGGCTTAATTTGATGAGTATACTGCCATATTACCACTCTCATTGCCCCTGAAACTGTTCTCTTATGAATGCTGTCTGTTTGTGATTGAATACTCTCTGGGCCTCAGTTTCGTCATCTGTAATATTAGAGAGGTGAATAGATGGTCATTTAAGATTCTTTCTAGCTTAGATACTCAAGGTGCCTTCTCTTTCCCAACCCCTTGTACTCCCCTTCCCCTTTCTAAGGTTCATTTCCCGAATCCAGTACCAACCTGTCTTCTTTTTCTCTAAGTCTCCTTTTCTGAAAAGTTATCAGGAAGCATTTGACCAAAGCATGCGCGGGTATCATCAAGTTTGCTAAAACCCTAGGAGAGTTTTTTTGGCGGGTGTTGGATTTTTTTGTTTATTTTCTCATGAGTCCTCCAATTTCCATTTAAAATAAAAGTCCTAAAGTTGCATCTGTCATCGCTGCCATAGAAGAGGGGTAGGGAGGAGGACAAGGAGCTGTAGAAGAGATGCTCCGTGGGAGCAAGGGCGCTGCCGCGTTCTTACCTGGGCAGACAAAAGAGCAGCGCTAACTTACGGACGAGTCCATCATAACTCTTTGTAGGATCTGGGTAGGGCAGTGTGGGTGGAACAAATTGTGCTTCGCAGCTTCGGAGAAGAGTAGTTCTTTGTGTTCCGGGGTGCGGGGAGGGAGGAAGCAAACAGGCGGGGTAGGAGGAGAGAGGGCTGCCCAGATCAGAAACCTCCCGCAGTATCTCCGCATCGGCAGGAAAAGTGCATTTGGCTGGGCAGACTCCGGTGGGAAGCCGCCCCAGGCTGCGACAGCCCAAAGATATTGGGGCTGCAGCCGGCCTGGCTCGCGAAGGGGGCCCAGCTGCACCGGCGGCACCTGCTCCCTCCAGCTGCCTGGCCGCGCGGGGACCTCAGGTGTGCGCGAGGTGGCGGAGGAGGAAGCTGGCCGGGTGAGAGCCGGGTGCCCGGCCCCAGAACCTTCCACCTGCTCGGGACCACCGCGCAGCCATGGGCTACCAGAGCCAGCAGCTTGTCATCCCGCCGCAGGTAAACTGGCCACTGGGGCAGGCTCTGAAGCCAGTGAATTCACCTTGCAACAGGCCCCCCTGCCTTTACCTGGAGTCTTGGTTTAGCACCACGGAAAGTTTCTGGGAGAAAAAGTTTTGCCTTAATCTGACTCCTTCTCCCCACTTTTCAATATAACTCTTTAATTTCACAAAATCACATCGTTCAGTTCCTAACAGATCTTGCAATCTGGGGTCCCATGCAGCAATTAGAGCAGCTGTAATCGGAACATTTTAGGATGGAACTTGCTTACAAAACTCTGTTGAATTTCTAGCTATTATTGTTATTCTTTATTATTATCTCAACATTATTTTATTATTACTATTGACATTACTTATTATTACTAATATCGTGTCAGTATCCTGCATTGCCTATTTGTCTGCCACTTTTCTAATTTTTTTGAATTAGAAAATATTTGTTTAATTAACATTTTCTCTATTAAAATAGAGAGATCTAAATGACAGAGAAACCCTCGTTTCTGAACATGAGTCTAAAGGGAAAACTTGTCAGTCTACTGCTGTTTTTAATGTTGTCAACTCGATTATAGGATCCGGTATAATAGGTAAGTGTCTTGTGTTTTATTTTGTTTTTAATTTTAAGTGAAAAGGCAAAATTTAAGACTCATAATGCTGCTAGAGTTTATTGATTAATTTTAAAGGAAAAAAATCTTAAAGGAGAAAATTAGTAATTTTCTTCCATAAAAGCTTTCCTTCTTTCCGCCAACAATAAGCATCTGTCTCTTTTATGCTGAAGATGGGGTTGTAACTCATATACTTTCCACAGTTGAGTGCATCCTCCACAAGCAATAGATTAAGGTGGAGCTGCATAGGCATGATGTGAAATCTTTTTTCATAGATTGTGTGGTCAATTGTTGGTGTTACTTAATTTACTTTTTTCCTCATACTAAAGTGGCCACCATTATTTGAATCATCTTTTTATGACCTTCTAAAAGTATAAAACCTCAAGATATTTGTAAATATTGGAGGTACAAAAGCTTAATGTGAAAATATACCAATCTTGTTAAAAAATTAAATCCACATGATATTTCTACCTATACAATGTTAAATTTTAAAGCACAAACTTATGATATATTATTTTAAATATCATTTTGTCAATAACATAAATTTGTTCATTGAAAATGCATATGATTTTTTAACAAAATAGCCAAACAATCAGAATTAAAAGAAATGAACAGCTCATATTATACCGATATATTAGAAGAAAGGGAAAAATTCTGGGAAAAAAATTAAATGTGCATTGTATTAAAGTACAAAAAGCAGGGGTTTTTTTTTTTCAGTGATGATTATTCTTTTTGTTATTTAGAAACATTCCATTTCAGAAAACGCAAAGTTGAAACACAATCCTGCAAACTGCAATATTGATTGAGAATATAACATTTTACGACAAAGTTTTGACATGTTAGTCTCTGTTATCATCTTCTGAAAAGTGAACACTTATCTGGATTGAGTTGCTTTTCTTTACACAAACAGATATGCTGCTTGGTTTTTGCATTTTTCCATACATAGACTTTATTTTTCAAATGATACATAAAATGGAGTTACCTGGGGAAAAGTAGAAGCAAGCAGAGGTAAAGACTTGTTTAAAATTCTGCATCCACATATAGTGGTGTGGGCAGCTTTACTTGCAAGAATTCTAGAGTTAATTCCTCTTCTGAGCACTTTAAGCTGATCCATGTCAGCAACATTCATTACCACTTAATTATGTTCAGCAGCATGGCTTTTTTTTTTTTTTGGTTTTTGTTTAAAGGCAACATTTTTCAGAGAAGAAAAATTCTGGGTGGAAATATTTTAACTATGTTTATTTTAAATATTTTATTGTCCATAATCTAAAATGGTTTATCCCCCCAATATCATAAAAAATAATTTCATATACTTCCTTGAGCTTTATAAAAAATACTTTTGCCTTCTCATTTTTCTCTCCTTTTTTCTGCATGGTTGCCCCTTTTGACTCCAGAGTCTGTCTTTCTTAATATTCCATAACCCTCTGTGCTCCTTATGATCCCCTCTGCTCTCCTGACTAGCACATGAGGAAGGATTTAGAGTCACTACTCTCCGCATATTCTAGGGTATATGTCATTCCTTACCCTGAAGTACGCATTATCTGTGTGAACTGGTATCTATTTTTTATTTGCTACTTTCTAATTCTTATTCCTTCACCTTGCTTTCTTGACCTGTTCCTAACTTAATAACATCTTATTCTGAAATAAGTGCTAGTATGCTAACATTTAATTTTAGTACTGTCCTATGCACAGCTTATAAATATGTCATGTAAATTTACCTGTGACATGCAGAAATTGGGGGGAAATTTCTATATTTCTAGCTGTCTTATTAATGTGAAGGGTGGGGCATTTTGTGTTTTTCCAGGATTGCCTTATTCAATGAAGCAAGCTGGGTTTCCTTTGGGAATATTGCTTTTATTCTGGGTTTCATATATTTCAGGTAAAATATTATATAAGTTCTTATTCCCACAACTTAAATTTTGCAATGACTGCTTTGTACACCCACACGTATACCCTGCAATAGATTTGCCTATTTAGTTAAAAAGTACATCAAAGAATCCTAAAGAATTTAAGCATTTAGTAAGAAAGAGACTTACTTTCTTACTAATCCTTTAAACAGATTAGACAAAGTAGAAGAGCATTACATATTACAAAGCCCAAATCCCTTTCATGTGCCTTTTTTCACCTCATGCAGAAAGTGGTTGATGGGGGAGTCATTTTAAAAGTTGCTGAAGTTTGAGAGAGGACTGTGCTCTGAAAGTGCAGACGGCAGGGCTTCATGGGCAGGTGCATGTGAATGAACAACTTTTTTCAGCTGTGTTTGTGCAGGTGGCCGGTTCACCACCCCTACCTGTCTCACTCATGCCTGGCTGTGCTCCTGGCCTGCCTGCCACTCTCTTTCAATGCAGCAATAAAGAGTTTCTACAGCACATCTTCTCTTCTGCTTCCTTCTCTTCATGGAACCTGTTCATTCATACCCACCTTTTGCCACTCCTTCATGTAAATGCAGGCTTTCCAACTCACAATCATCTCCTCCTCCTGCTGTCCTCATCCCTGCCCTGTCATCCCACCGGCTCCCCTTATGACAAATGCAGCATCTTTCTTCTGCCTTAGGCTCACTGTGAAAGAGGCAGTGGTCATAAATAGACACCCACCACCAGCATGGTTGCTGCTGTGGTGGCCCGTGCCCTTTACCAGCTACTGCAAAACACCTCAGCTGCACTCTGCTCTGGAAAGTCAACCTGGGCCTCAAGGGAGCTGCCTTCCTGTGAGGTGATGACCCCCGAGCCCATATTTCCCCATAGGCTTCAGCCAGTGCCTGACTGATAGGAAGCCAAAGGCTGAACTCACTGCCTTCACTAGGGACCACTGTGCGGTGCAGTTGGAGCTCCAGAGTCCACCGGGGCAGTACTTGCTGAGCTGTTTCCCCCATTCTAGCCTCTCACTCCCCTTCTCCTGAGAGCACTTGGTCCATAAATCCCTTGCCTAAGAATCTCTGCCTCAGCTCTGCTTCTGGAGACCCTGACCAAGATGCCATGCCTCATAAAATCTCAGGCTTCCAAGACCAGCCTATAATTTTGCTATTTTTCTTCAGGCTGAGGAAGAGACCGTAAAGCATGTGATGGATATCAGATTCAAACCTACAGAGGCCTTGAATTCCCTTCCTCCATGCCTTCCTTCCAGAACTCCCAACCTCCAGACCTAAGCTGCTTCTAGTTTCCACAGCTCCTAATTTGTAGCTTAAGACCAGTAACTTAGTAGCATGGGATCCATAACTTTGTGCTCATTAGGAGTTGCTGGTGTTTAAAAAGTTGCATTCTATTTATTAGAGCATTTATTACACAAAAAAATCCCATTCAATGGATTTACACTTGTCGTATTTTAATTTCCTGTTTCCCAATCAGCACTGACAAATCATTAACTTCTACCCAGACATAATCACCATGGTTTATTTAAGTATGTTGTAAACATTTACACATATTGTGAACTAATAAATTTAAAAAATTAAAAAATATATATCATCTGAGAATTCAGAACTTGAAGAGAATGAACACTTTACTAAAGCCAAATATTATACATAAATAAATCATAATGTGAATAAATTTTTTGACTAATACATATAGATAAACCTATAACAATGACTATGAGCAGTTGTTCGCAAAGTCACATAGTGCGAATTTACTAATCAGTGGAAATGACTCATTAATTTACTTGCATGACCCAAATGCTTAAATAATTTTGATATATAAGGGATGACCACACAAAAGCAAAAAAATGTATAGACTGATTCATTTAAAGCAAAATCTACATGTAGTGTATAGTATTGATGTTAGGGAACAAAAAGGATTATAAATATTTACAACACATAATTTTGATTTGCTTTGAGATTTTTATGTTTGTTGAGTAGAGTAAAATAATTTTTTACTGGTGAAAAAATTGACTATAAATGGCCAAAAAGGTAGGAGGAAAACCAATACAAGCATAAAAAATGGCTTAAAAGAAAATTCTCCTGTTAAAGAACATCGATTCATACATGGATTATTTAAAAATTTGCATATAATATATTTAAAGGGCGAAGAAAATGTTATAGTTGTTGACACTTGAGATTACTTATACTTTTAAGGGAGCATACTTACAGCCTGTATTTTATATAAGCAAATGAAGGCATATACATTTATTATTGACTGAATTCTTAACACATTGTTAACTTTAAACAATACATTTTGAACTTTTATTAAATGCTGAGTGTTCTCATCCTAGCCATACAGTTCTTCACCAAACCTTCACAGCATCTATGAAACTAGTTGCTTCCTTTCTGTGACATGTTGTCACTGGTTCCCTTCCTTGGCATATAAATTGCTGTTTATTTTTCCTGCCTCCAGCCTCTGTCTACTTTCTCACTGTCCTCCATATTGGGATAAGTTATCTTTATAAAATCTTGACCTCATATCCATAACTCCTCCAATCAAAAAAAAAGTTTTGATACTCCATAGTTACAACCAGAAAAATTATTACATTCATATTTCTTCATAGTTTGGCCACAGTCTGCATTTTTCGTCTCATCTCCAATCACTCTAACTTCACCTCACCTGGTCACCAACACTGTCACCTGCAGATCTTATCTTTAGCCATTATGGACTATTCCATTCCCCACAGGTAGAATATGTTTTCACACCATCTTCCCGTTGATACTTTTCTTCCTTGACATTCCTTTTCTTATCTACCTGGTGAAATTCTGTTCATCCTCCAAAGCAATATTCAACTCGTCTGAAGCATTTCTCAATTTTAAGCAAAGGAAGTCAAATTAATTGCTATGCCCTTTGAGTTTGCAAAATATTTTAAAATATATTTATTAGGCCGCTTATCATATTAAATTAGAATCAGGTAGGTAGACCTCTAGCAAGCCTCCCTGTCGATATTGCCTGTCGATTCATTTGACAAATAAATACTGATCACCAGTGTGCCAGACATAGCAATGAAGAACATTATCCCTGCCTTTATGAAGCTCAAAATGTAATATTTCAGGCAGACAAAAAAAATCCATATTTATAATACTGCATAAAACTACCATATTAAAAATATGTGCATGATAACAGGGACACTGGCATTTAATCCATTCTCAAGGGAGCAGGAATGTTATGGAGAGGAGAAGACAGCTCCACTGTTTATGAAAAAATGTAAGCTAGCAGAAAAAATTAGAAGGGTACTCTAAGCAGATGGAAATGTGGAAATGCAAAGAGAAAATGAGCAAGTGATTTAGTCTGGCTAAAGTGTAGAGTTGATGTTTGCAAGTGGAGAAAGGGGAAGTCAGAGAGGTTTGCAAAGGCAGATATGCAGGCTTTCATGTAATCATAATCATTACCATTCCCTGAGCTAGGCGCTAAGCATAATGCAGCCACGATATTAAATCTTTCTGACTTGATTATGTAGTACTCATGTTTTCCTTTTATGGTGGAGAAAACTGAAACTTTAATAGGTCAAATGGCTTACACAAAGCCCACAAGTACTGGTGGAAGACTTGGGATTTTGATAAAGTGCATGGATTCTGGGGCTGAGCTACTAGTGCCTGAATCCTGATTCTTCCATTACTAGCTCTGTGGAGATTGTTTATTAAACCTTCTATGGCTCACTTTTCTCATCTATTAAATGGGGATAATATTATAATAGCACTTACCTTGGGCTATTGTGAATATTAAGTTAATATATGTAAAGCATTTGGGGAAAGGCATGACATGCAGAAAAGTGTTGTGAAAACATTTGCTAGTAGTTTGTGGTTGCTTTCATTATTATCAGACTCCAATTATCATTCTTTTCCCACCACCACATGCAGCTTGTCAAAAATAAGTAAAAATAGCATAATTTCTCATTCATTTAGCCTCTATAACACAGCAGGCATTGTGGTAGACACTTAAACGCCATAATTTTCACACCATTCTTCAAGGATGGTGTATTGCCTTTCTTTAAAGTTGAGCTCAGAAAAGTCAAGTCTCTCACCCAGAATCACACAGCTAACAAATAATTTTTTCTGCCTCATAAAAAGGAGTTTATTTTAATCCAAAGGTTTTAGTGGATCTCTCTTCCTGGTGGATTTTAAGCAGAAAACATGCTTTGATTTGTGGTAATTTATGGTCAGGTTCACCTGGTGGAGGAGAGATGTTCAAAATGTCTTGGTAAAGAGGAAATGTCAAAAGTGTCTGGGTGGGAGGCCAGATATTTGAATGGAAGAACCATTAGTAATCCAGGCAAGAAATTATAAAGGTCAAAGCTCTACAATAAAGCAAGTTAGAGATTAGAAATTTTAGAAAACATATTTCAATACCTAACGATGTAATAGTTAACGGACTTGGTAACAAAAGGAATATAGAAAGTAATGAGATAATGAGAAGTCTATTTCAATTCTCAAGTTTCTCTTGATACTATTCACAGATTGAACAAATATGGAGGAAGAATCAAGTTACAGGTCAAATACATGAGTTAGTATTTAGACATTTTTAAATTGAGATACCTATGAAATCTCCAAGGTAAAATACTTATTAGGCAGCTAGCTGTAGAAGTCTGGAGTTTTGAAGGGGTCTGAGCTGGAAACACAAATTTAGGGGTTACTAACATCTGTATGAAAATTGAAAACACAGGCATAAATGAGATCATAGTGGGACATCTGGAAGACTGAAAAAATAGTCCAAGAATCCAGGGTTTGAGCACAGTAAAAGTCACCAGGAAAAAATTGACTATGAATGGCCAAAAAGGTAGGAAGGAAGAAAACCAAGAGAAAGTGATGTCATAAAGGCCAAGGGAGGATGGTTGAGAAGAAAGAAAATGGCAAACAGCCAAAAAAAAAAAAAGAGCAAATAACATTAAGGTTTAGGAGGTATCAATTGGATTTATCAACTTGGAGATCATTGATGAAGTTACTGAAAGAAGTTTCACTGATGTGTAAGGGAATCAAGGTGAAATCTATATTTCAAAGATTTGTGCTTTAATGCCTTTCCAAATTTCTTAAAGGTTAAAAAGAAATCACTGTGATGGAAGCATGAGAGAGAGAAAAAAGAGAAAGTATCACACCTTGTGCGTAACTGTGCACCCAATGTAACTGCAGTGTCTTTCCAAAAAAAACCATCGAGTTAAATGAAAGAAGAGAGATTAACTTTTAATTATATAATTTATGCATATTTTTATCTTGAACTTCAATTCTAAATTGGAACTGAAATTCCTAAAATGCAAATTTCAACCAAAAACATTCTTAGAGTGCTCTCTTAAACATAACTATAAAATAAAATTACTAATTTTATTTTGTTATAAAACAAATACTCTGATTCTCCTAAATCTGTTATTTTCTAAATGCTTACAGCATTTTTCATTCTCAGCTTTTACACATCAAATACCTATGAATTATTTGCTTACCTATTAATACATTCTATGAACAAATGAGTGACAACCTGGTAACAGTTACTGCACTGATTAGGTCAGGAAAGTGAAATGGAACACTGGCACTTTGTCTCTGGTCTGTGTTTCCTCTTCTGTCCATTTCTTTACATGGGTATTTTAAGTATATTTGCATCTTGATTGAAAAATATATAACTGGAAATGTTACAGTTTCATGAAAGGTAACGTTGTATGAAAAGACAGGCTTGTCATGGTAATATTTTAGTATTAAACACTCCTTTAAAGTTTCCCTTTTACTCAGTGGTAATTAAGTCAAAACATGAAAAACCTTTGTATTAAATAGAATTGACATTTGTTTGTAATTTTTGCTGCAGATTTTTCCCTTGTTTTATTGATAAAAGGAGGGGTCCTTTCTGGAACAGATACCTACCAGTCTTTGGTCAATAAAACCTTTGGATTTCCAGGGTATCTCCTCCTCTCTGTTCTTCAGTTTTTGTATCCTTTTATAGGTAAGATGAATATTGCAATTATTTACAGAAATATGTAGTTATTTCTGAATAAAATAGTTTTAATAGTTATTAAATAACAATAAAATAATATTAAGAGTTGAAATATTTTCCAAATTAAATGTTTATTTCTTTAACCATTTTCTTCCTTATTTTCTGATCCTTTTGATTTATTTTTATGAGTATTTATTTTAAATAAAATGAGGGTTATTTTCATGGGTTAATGTTTGGGCTTTCCTTATCTGGTAAAACATACAATGATCTGGGATTAAAAGTGAATGAGAGGCCGGGTGGGGTGGCTCACGCCTGTAATCTTAGCACTCTGGGAGGCCAAGGTGGGAGGATAGCTCGAGGTCAGGAGTTCGAAGCCAGCCTGAGCAAAAGTGAGACCCCCATCCCTACTAAAAATAGGAAGAAATTAATCAGCCAACTAAAAATATATAGAAAAATTAGCCGGGCATGGTGGCACATGCATATAGTCCCAGCTACTTGGGAGGCTGAAGCAGAAGGATTGCTTGAGCCCAGGAGTTTGAGGTTGCTGTGAGCTAGGCTGATGCCACAGCACTCTAGCCTGGGCAACAGAATGAGAGTCTGTATCAAGAAAAAATATATATATATTATAATAAATATATTATATATTATAATAAATATATATTATATAAAATATATTTTATATAATAAATATATTATATATTATAATAAATATATATATATTAAGCCTTAGAAGAAATCTGTTATTTCTCTCATTGACTTTTTTTGGCAAATGTATACTGAAACATGCTTTGTTATGGGTAGCAATATGCATTTATTCTACACAGGTTTTTTTTTTTTTTTTTTGAGACAGAATCTCACTCAAATTCCTAGGCTCAGGCAATCCTCCTACCTCAGCCTCCTGGGTAGCTGGGACTATGGGCATGTGCCACCATGCCGGGTTAATTTTTTCTATATATTTTTAGTTGGCCAATTAATTTCTTTCTATTTTTAGTAGAGATGGGGTCTTGCTCTTGCTCAGGCTGGTTTTGAACTCCTGACCTTGAGCAATCCTCCTGCCTCAGCCTCCCAGAGTGCTAGGATTATAGGCATGAGCCACCACACCCTATTTTTTTAAACCTAAGGATTTGTGGAAACCATGTACTAGGTCAACATGCTATATAAAGTTTTAACCATAATGGTGAGAATGGCACCGAGCACTTAATTTTTCTTTTTCTTTTCCTTTCCTTTTCTCTTCTTTTTTTTTTTTGACAGGGTCTTATCCTCTAGCCCAGGCTGGTGAGACTGCAGTGGCCTGATCATGGCTTACTGCATCCTTGCACTCTTAGGCTCACACAATCTTCCTGCCTCGGCCTCCTTAATAGCTAGGACCTCAGGAACGTATGCCACCAGTCCAGCTAATTTTTCCATTTTTTTGTAGAGACAGGGTCTTACCATGTTGCCCAGGCTGGTCTGGAACTCCAAGCCTAATGGGATCCTCCTTGGCCTCCCAAAATGCTGAGATTACAGACGTGAGCCACTACACCTGGCCACCTAGCAATTCTTAAATAAATAAAATGTTACTATTCACCAATGGCCAAATTGACTTCACTTTTTAAGTCAATACTACAGAAGCTATTGTTTGAACCACTAATTCCATGTCTCCACAAAAAGCTAAGAATGTATTTCCCCCAAAAGTCTTACTTTTTCAATTAAGGGGATATTTTGGTGACTTCAAAATTTTCTATTATTATTCATCACTTTAAGTAGTACACATGTTTCTAAAAAAGTACTTAGAAACTGAATTTTAACAACAAAATAAATTGCATTTTATATGACTATCAAAACTCCCTATTTAAAGGTGTAGTGGGATGAATCAATTTGTAAAGTGAAAACCTTGTTGTAATACAAGTTAATACTCTGCTATAAATCTGTTGCCTACTTATTTTTAAGGCTGTGCAAATTGGTAATCATAATGTGTATTTGAAAGTAGGATTATGCCAATATTTTGGAAATAATAACTGATCACTTTTAAAATATTCAGGATAAAATATGTGATGGCTTGTTGATGACTGTATTATTTTAATTATGTTTTTAGCCATGATAAGTTACAACATAATAGCTGGAGATACTTTGAGCAAAGTTTTTCAAAGAATCCCAGGAGGTAAGTCAAAAAATTTTTTTGAATATTTAAATATATTTATTTTATGTAGTTATTTATAGTTAATGTGGTTCATAACAATTTAAAAATAAAATGTTTGAAAGTGGAAGAGTTGGATTACTTCAGATATCTCACAATTCCCATAATCCATTGTGATCTTCAAGTTTTTATTTACTTTTATATGTAATTTAGTTAATATTCAGCTGTTTCAAAAAATGTTATTACTATTTATATACTTAGAATACTTTATATTTTAAATGTCTTGTGCTTTATATCACCAAGTCTCTGTAGTAACATATTTTCGTGTACTATTTGTACTACATTTCTTAAGCAAGCTGTTTTCCATGTTATTTGTATTAAGGCATAATTTAATACAGTAAAATTAACCTTTTAAATGTATATTCTGTGAGTTTTGACAAATGCATATAGTCATATAACTTCAGCTACAATCAAAACACAGAACAATTCTATTACTCCCACAAATTTTCTCAGTTTCTTCTATAGTCAAACCTTCCATTATCTTCAGTATCCAGAAACCACTCATCAGATTTCTCCCCCTGTAGTTTTGCTTTTTCCAGAATGTTAGGTAAACGTTGTCATGTATGTAGCTTTTTCAATTCTGGCTTCTTTTACTTTGAAAGGTACCTTTAGGATTCATTATGTCTTTGGGTGTATCAGCAGTTTGCTCTTTTTCTAAAAATATATACATATTTCTGAGAAGCATTCCATTTTATGGTTGTACAATAGTACATCTGTCATCGAGCTGAGGGACATTTGTGTAGTTTCCAATTTGGGGTGATTACAAAAAAGCTGCTATGAATATTCTCAAGCAGACCTTTATAAGATGTGCCACAACCCCACTGACTGTTCAACTTTTCACCATGTCATGCTTATTAGAATAATTCAGAGATCATGAATTTTTCCTTCGAAGAGCTTTTTATCTAAGCTACATAATTCCCATTTCATTGTGACCTGCCTCTATAGTTGTTACTATAGTTGATGAGAAAAACACCTTTCCTCTTAGTGCTTGAATCACTCATTCTAGAGACACACAAAACAAAATGAAACAAAACCCAGGACTGGAAATTGCCACTATTCCTCTCCCAGGGTTTAGTGGAAGCTGAGAGCCAGGAGATGTGGCTATCAAATCACAGATCCACTACTTAGTAGCTGTGTGACCTTGAAAAGGTTAGTTGCCCTCTCTGAGTTTCAGTCTCCTCATCTCTAAATTAGGAATTACAATATCACCTGCCTCACAGAATTGTTGTATGAAACAGAAGAGATGGTACAGGTGGTGCCTAGCACGTAGCAGGCTTACCCGGTACTGTTAGCTGTTATTATTGTTACCTTGAACTGTCTGTACCTTCTGTCCTGCACCCAACTTCCAAATCATGATTGCACAAACTTAGATCATGTGAGTGAATAGAATGCTAAGAGAAAATGGGCAGAATATAATACCATACATACAATATAATCTACATTATGTAAATTCTCTATTTACATATATAAGGAAAAATAATAAACATGTTCATATATAAACAGCAATTATCTTTTTGTTTTTGGGGGGTGTTTTAGGGGGGAGACAAAGTCTTGCTCTGATATCCTGGTTAGAGTGCAGTGGCATCATCATAGCTCACTGCAGCCTCAAATTCCTTAGCACAAGTGATCTCCTGCCTCAGCCTCCCAAGTAGCTGGGACTACAGGCCTGCGCCACCACACATAGCTAACTTTGTCTATTTTTAGTACTCAGAGCTGGTCTCTAATTCCTGGCTTCAAGCAATCCTCCTGCCTCAGCCTTTCAAAGTGCTAGGATTACAGGCATGAGCCTCTGAGTGTGGCCCTGTGATTATCTTTTATTTTTTTATTTTTGAGATAGAGTCTCGCTTTGTTGCCTAGGCTAGAGTGAGTGCCCTGGTGTCAGCTTAGATCACAGCAACCTCAAACTCCTGGGCTCAAGCAATCCTGCTGCCTCAGCCTCCCGAGTAGCTGGGACTATAGGCATGCGCCACCATGCCCGGCTAATTTTTTCTATATATATGTTAGTTGGCCAATTAATTTCTTTCTATTTATAGTAGGGACGGGGTCTTGCTCTTGCTCAGGCTAGTTTCGAACTCGTGACCTTGAGCATTCCACCCACCTCGGCCTCCCAGAGTGCTAGGATTACAGGTGTGAGCCACCGTGCCCGGCCTGTGATTATCTTTTAATTATGGGATCCATGGGAATATTGCTTCCTTTGTTATTTTCTAAGGTTTTTCAAAGGAGGATTATTAATTTAAAAAACTTTTATTACCTTATTTTCTTATTTGAAAAGTAATACATATGTGTTGGGAAAAATTAGAAAACACAGACAAGCAAAATGGAGAAAATAAAAAATACTAGCAATCTCTTTCTTTGGGAAAACTATTTGGGGACAATCCTTCTAACACCCTTCCTTTTTCTGTCCTTTTTTTTCTTCTTTCTTTTTTTAAGGTTTACTTTCAGAGTTTTAACAATATATGTAATTTCAGATATTCATATGAATAATGTAACAATACACATCTTGTTCTATAATGTGCTTCTTTCTCTTAATGATATTTTAAGGGCATCTCTCATATAAAAACATAAAGATACATCATATGTTTTAATGGAAATTCAGTATTCTGTACAGTATCAACTATACAGTTGGAAAGATCATAATTAACTTTCCTTGAAAGAAACATTTTGATTGTTTAATTTTTATTGATTTTAATTATATGAACAATATATGAATCTACACTTTTTATAAAAATAAAATATTAGCTGGGCAAGGTGGCTCATGCCTGTAATCCTAGCACTCTGAGAGGCCAAGGCAGGAAGACTGCTTGAGCTCGGGAATTTAAGACTAGCCTGAGCAAGGGCAAGACCCTGTCTCTACTAAAAATAGAAAAATTAGCAGGGCGTGGTGACAGGTGCCTGTAATCCCAGCTACTCAGGAGGCTGAGGCAGAAGGATTGCTTGAGCCCAGGAGTTTGAGATTGCAGTAACCTAGGCTGATCCCATGGCATTCTAGCCTGGGTGACAAACTGAGACTGTCTCAAAAACAAAAAACAAACAAACAAAAAGTTTAAATAAATAAATAAAATAAAAATAAAATATTAATGATGAAACTAACGGTCCCCTCCCCATGAAACCTCTTTCCAAGTTACTAATTTTATAATCATAAAAAATACTTAAAAAATAGGTCATTTAGCAAGAAGCACATATCCTTATAATTTCTTCACCATTTTTGAATGTGACAATTTATAGTGTATGCAATGTTTGGCTTTGTTTTTATGTCCTGTAAAGCATAATATTATGCCAGGATATTTTTGGAAATAGAATCCTTAACAAAGCTCTATTTTTGTTTCTGAAATATGTCACTGATGTCTTAGACTGGCATGTGGACAATTGCTTATACTTTTCTCCAGTAACCAAAGTCTTGGTTCTTGATAGGAGTCAAAGTAAGAAAATGTTGATGTAAAAAATAAAATGTTTACATGATTTTGGAATTTTTCAAAATTTCAGTGTTCAAAATTTTTTTTACTATTGTTTAAACATTTAAAATTCATTTTTGGGTGCATTTTTGGTAGATCAGTATAGGTAATAAATCTCATTAGATCATTAGTGAAAAATGTTCTTCATGCCAATGGAGATCTGCAGTTACCGGGCTTCTAGCATGTTAATCATAGCACTCTGTGTCTGTTTTCTATGCCTTAGCATTTTCCCAGTGCAGCAAAAGCTTTGTAGGGATAAATAGAAACAGATACACAAATAATTTGATTCAAATTATGTTCACTAGAAATATGTAAATAGTGAGCTCAGAGTTTTGGGAACTTGAACTTTCTGTTTTATTATTTTATTTCTTAACTTTATCATGACTATTTACCTATGGTTTAGTTATTAAATATTAGGTTATTAAGTATGAAGTGTCCAATTCCTTAAGTACTAAATTTGACATTTGATATCTCTGACATTTCATTTTGAAACTTCCCATTTTATTTTTATTGTGAAGGTACATCCTCATTCTTTCAAATGCACAGTTTGGTTTGTGATTATCTTTCAAGAAAATTTTTAGAGCAATTTTTGTTAAACCAGGAATAAGTCATATTTTCAATTATGAGCTCCTTTGTGAAACCAATGCAGCACAGACAGTTCAAAATACTTACAAAGTGTTGGGGAAGGATATAGCTAATGAACACACAGTACGTTAATTCTGGAAATTTTAAAATTGAAAATGAGGCATGTGGGGCGACCTGAGACCAAGTCGGATAATGATGAGTTGAAAGCTGTAGTAGAAGCGAATCCATTTCAACCTACATGTGAATTAGTAGTAAGGTTTGACGTTACTATTCCAACAATATTGGATCATTTGAAACAAATTGGCAAAGTAAAGAAGCTAGCTAGATGGGTACCATATGAATTAAATGAGTGTCAGAAGAGATATTGTCTCAAAGCTTGCCTTTCTTTGCTGTCATGACATAAAGGCGAACCATTTCTACACCGTATTGTGATGTGTGATAAAAAATCGATTATTTTTGACAATCACTAGCGTTCAGCACAAGGGTTGGATAAGGATAAAGTGCTGAAACACAGTCTAAAACTGAATATTCATCAAAAAAAGCTAATGATTTCTCTTTGGTGGTCCAGAGCTGGTATGGTCCACTACAGCTTCATGGAACCTGGTCAATCTATTGCAGCGGGTATCTGACAAGGGATTAATAATATATTATTAATTGGATGGAAAGATGAGGATGCTTCCAACCAGTGGGATGAAAAGATGAGGATGCTTGCAATTAAACAGCCAAGATTGGTCAATAGAGACAGGTCAATCCTCTTGCAAGACAAGACTTGACCACACGTCGCACAAACAACACTGCAAAAACTACAGCGGCTGGACTTGGAGACTCTCTGTCATCCACCGTATTTACCAGACCTTGCACCAACTGATTACCACTTCTTCCAGCCTTTAGACCACTTCTTGCAAGGAAAAAAATTAATATAAAAATTATTAATATAATAATATTAATATAAAAATATAAATATAAAATATATTAATATTCAATTCTCAACAAGCTGTGGAAAACACCTTTCATGATTTCATCACTGCTGTCTCTCCAGGCTTCTTTGCTGCTGGCATAAGCAAGCTACCATTAAGATGCAAAACTGTGTCCATAGTTTAGGCACATATTTTGATTCATTGTACTTCTTGTTTGAGATACAATAAACTAAATTTTTTATTTGAAATTGGACATTTCATATTTAATCCTCTTCTGGTGTGTGTGTGTATGAATGTATATGCACACACACATATATAGTGAAATTTATGTTATTTTGAAATTCCTCTCTCGGAACATTCTTATATGTTAATTAGTCATCCAAGAAAATTAGTGTCATTGTGCAGAATAATAGCTTTCTTTTTCTTGCTGCAAACATTCACTTATTTAAGGCTAGACCTCTACGGACTTTAGACTTTGCAGAAATTGATGCCAATCACTTGGTACCAATGAGGATATTTTAACAATATGACATGATCTCTGAATGAAATTCAATATGAGTTAAAATATTTAAACAATAGTGTCTTCTTTGGGATAGATATATTAACTCCTTAAATGACTATTTTGGTAAGCACAGCTTTTTAAAAAATTGTTAATTATTATGGGTACATAATAGTTGTATATTTTTATAGGGTACATGTGATGTTTTGGTACAGTCATACAATGTGAATTAATTAAATCAGGGTGTATCCATTACTTCAGGCATTTATCATTTCTTAGTGTTAGGACAGTCCGATTCTACTCTTAGTTATTTTAAAGTATACTCTAACTTGATGATAGTTGCTTCGCTGTGCTATCAAATATTGTTCATTCTATCTAACTATATTTTTGTACCCATTAACCATCCCCACTTTATCCCCCTCTTCCTGTTATCCTTCCCAGCCTCTGGAAACCATCATTCTACTTTCTGTCTCCGTGAGATCAATTGTCTTCAATATTTAGCTCCCGCATATGAGCGACTTGTCTTTTTGGTAAAAAGACATTTTAACTGAGATGAGATGGCATCTCACTGTAGTTTTGATTTGCATTTCTCTGATGACCAATGATGGTGAGAATTTTTTCAAATACCTGTTGGCCATTTATGTGTCTCTTCTTCTGAGAAACATCTATTCAGATCTTTTGCCCATTTCAATCAGATTATTTAATTTTTTTCCCTATGGAGTTGTTAGAGTTCCAGATACATTCTAGCTATTAATCCCTTGTCAGATGGATAATTTGCAAATATTTTCTCCCATTCTATGGGTTGTCTCTTCCTTTCTTTCGTTGTTTCTTTTCCTGTGCAGAAAGAAGCTTTTTCCTTTGATGTGATCCCATTTGTCTAATTTTGCTTTGGTTGCCTGGGCTTTGGGGGTATTAATCAAGAAATCATTACCCAGACCAGTATCCTGAAGAGTTTCCCCAATGTTTTCTTGTATTAGTTTCATAATTCAGGTCTTAGATTTACGTCTTTAACCCATTTTGATTTGATTTTTGTATATGGTGAGTGATAAGGATCTAGTTTCATTCTTCTGCATATGGATATCCAGTTTTCTGAGCACCATTTATTGAAGAGACTGTCTTTTCCCCACTATATGTTCTTGGCACCTTTGTCGAAGATAAATTCACTATAGATGTATGGATTTATTTCTGGGTTCTCTATTCTATTCCATTGGTCTATGTGTCTGTTTTTATGGGAGTACCCTGCTGTTTTGGTTACTATAGCTCTGTAGTACAATTTGAGGTTAGGCAATGTGCTTCCTCCAGTTTTGTTCTTTTTGCTCTAGATGGCTTTGGCTATTCTGAGTGTTTTGTGGTTCCACATAAATTTTAGGATAACTTTTTCTATTTATGGAAGAATGTCATTGATATTTTGATGAAAATTACATTGGATCTGTAGATTGCTTTGTGTAGTATGGGGATACTTTAACAATATTGATTTTTCCAATCCAGGAGGATGGAATATCTTTCCCTTTTTTGTGTGTCCTCTTCAATTTCTTTTGTCAGTGTTTCATAATTTTCATTGCAGAGATCTTTCACTTCTTTGGTTAAGTTTATTCCCAGGTATCTTATTTTATTTGTAGCTATTGTAAATGGGATTACTTTCTTGTTGACATTGGCATACAAAAATGCTACTAATTTTTGTATGTTGATTTTGTGTCCTGCAACTTTACTGCATTTATTTTATCAGTTTTAATAGTTCTTTTGTAGCACAGCTTTTAAAAATATATAAATCCTTATGTTTTGTCTTATGTTTAAAACTTCTGTTTCTATTTGATTATATATATATGTATATATATACATACATATATGTGAAATTTGTTTTAAGAATAGAAATAAAAATAAAAGTATTTTTTCTATTTGTATTTGCTCATTACGATAGCCAAGAATCTGCAGTATATACCAGTTGCACCAGCTCTCCTATGACTTCTGCCTTATCTAAAAAGTTGCTTCTACTATTTACTTCTTTCTTTTTTTTTCTTTTTTCTTTTTCTTTTTGAAACAGAGTCTCACTCTGTTGCCCGGGCTAGAGTGCCATGGTGTCAGCCTAGCTCACAGCAACCTCAAACTCCTGGGCTCAAGTGATCCTCCTGCCTCAGCCTCCTGAGCAGCTGGGACTACAGGCATGCACCACTATGCCTGGCTAAGTTTTTCTATATATTTTTAGTTGGTCAATTAATTTCTTTCTATTTTTTAGTAGAGACGGGGTTTGTCTCTTGCTCAGGCTGGTTTCAAACTCCTGACCTCCAGCAATCCTCCTGCCTCAGCCTCCCAGAGTGTTACAGGCGTGAGCCACCACACCCGGCCTATTCACTTCTTTCTTGACAAAAGTATTAGAAATATATTAAATATTTTAATCTAAACCTTGATTTTTGAAATTTTGTTCAGGTATTACTGCTCAAGTCTACTGATATATAGAACTTTAAAAAAAAAAAACACCTTAGAAAATGCATTGTGCTCACATAGCTTACTTTCTACATGAAGGGTTCTGCCATCACAAGGTTTTAGATAGGCAATAGCATAATGTTTTTTATGTTTGAAAAAGATTTCTGTAGTTTGTGGGTTAAGAGTATACTCTGAGGGGACAAAGAAGCATGAGAACTGATTAGGAGGCTATTAAAATAATTTTAATGTAAAATATTATGACATCATTTGAAAAATAAGTTAATCCTTAAGTTATTTTGTATTTACATTTTTGTGATTTATTTCTATTTTTACATGGTTTTATAGAGTTTGTTAACCAAAATTATTATCATTGAGGTCGTATTTATGTTTAAGTAATTTTTATAATTAAATTCTTGGCTATTTAGTTGTGCCACCAATGTGTTACTTATAACTATATGCATTTAATAATATTTATTGTGTTTTAGTTGATCCTGAAAACTTGTTTGTTGGTCGCCATGTTATAATTATGATTTCCACGGTTACCTTTACTCTGCCTTTGTCCTTGTACCGAGATATAGCAAAACTTGGAAAGGTAATTTTTACATTTTAAATAGGCATAGAAATACACCTTGTAACCTGCATTATTATATTTGGCAAAGCTCTTAATTACAGTACTCATCTTTGGTTTCTTTTAGTTTACTTATGATTATGCTAGAGTAAACTGTGTTTGAATCGTTAGCTTGTTTTTAGGAACTGATGGTTAAATATTTGATGAGTGTGAACTAAATATATTTTTTTCTTTTTCTTTTCTAAAGTAGATACTCTAACTGATGTCAGCACACTTTAAAAAAATGTTTTTATTTCAAAATTTTATGGGGATACATACATTTTGGTTACATAATTTGCTTTTATACAGTATGAGTTGAAGTTGTAAGTGTGCCCTTCAGCCAATTAGTGCAGACAGCACCCTTTAAATTTAGAAAATATGAAGAACTATACTTACAGCAAGTCTTATGTATTGGAAAAGTGTTCAATTTTTTTTGTAGGTAGTTTAAACAATTTAAAATTAAACTAATAAGTAAGGATGTATCTCTACAATGGCTTAAAGTATTTTTATTTGTAAATTACAATGTCTATTTGCCTGTTTTTCATTCACTGAATTAAAATGTCAATGTGTTGATTGATCAATTTTTGAGCATGTAGCCAATATATATGATTCTTATTACTAAAGAGAAATACTGAACTATTTCTAAAGAAAGCAACCAAGTAATTATTCAACTCACTACATAAGCTCGTTGCACTCTCTCAAGGAATGTTTGTATTTTTCCCAAAATATTTTGGTGCTATGTCTACATGATGCCAAACATTCTGACAAAAAATTTTTTAAGAAGAGTTATTCATGCCGGGCACGGGGCTCACGGCCTGTAATCCTAGCACTCTGGGAGGCCAAGGTGAGCGGATTGCTCGAGGTCAGGAATTTGAAACCAGCCTGAGCAAGAGTGAGACCCCGTCTCTACTATAAATAGAAAGAAATTAATTGGCCAACTAATATATATAGAAAAAAATTAGCCGGGCATGGTGGCACATGCCTGTAGTCCCAGCTACTCGGGAGGCTGAGGCAGCAGGATCGCTTGAGCCCAGGAGATTGAGGTTGCTGTGAGCTAGGCTGACGCCACAGCACTCACTCTAGCCTGGGCAACAAAGCGAGACTCTGTCTCAAAAAAAAAAAAAACAAAAAAGAAGAGTTATTCATATGATATTTTTTATATTCTAACTTGAAAAACTCCAACAGTTGACTGACTTACTTTTCACTGTGATGTTTGATGTTTTATATTCAGTTATGAAGTCCTTCCTTCCAGGCAGAGCTAAAGGTGGAGGCGATATTTCAAAGCATTCTGACCACCACATCCTCTGTCCCTAACAGTCACCCAGAAATAAACAAAACTATATCAAAATATGCTTTTTGTGACTTATCTAAGATGATCAGACTATTTTTCATTTCACATGTTCAATGTAGAGATAAATGTTATCTTCTGAGTGCAGACAGCAAGGCATTCATGAAAAGAAAGGTACTAATAAATATTCTATTATCTTAGTAACACTTGAACATTTTTTCCCTAGAAGTCCCTTTAGAGTGTCATATTGAAATATCTAAATAAATATCCCAATGAGCAAAGCATAGTAGTTAGGAGCCCTGATATGGAGTCAGACTTGGTGCATTTGAATTCCCTTTCTGCGGCTTTCTAGCTATGTGACCTTGGACATGTTAATTAATCTCTGTTTCTCAGATCAGCAGGTTCATACCAGAAACATCTTTGTAATTAAAAATGAATAACTTAGAAAACAAGATTAATGAGAATCACATGAAATGAGAGCAATTTTATATTAACTTTTTTCTTACGGAGAAAAAAAATCCAAAATGTGCTTAATCATCAAAAAATTAAGATTAGAAACATAGACGTAACATAATGAGTACACAGAACACATGCACACGCAGACCAGGCTATATTTTAACCCACTAAAACAATGGCAGAACAGAGAGAAAAAAACAAAACAGATCTAGAGACATAGACCAAAAGGCAAAAGCACATAGGAAAAATAGACTAACAGAGCTAGAGAGCAGATAGCAAAAAGCAGAATCACCTCCCTAAAAAACAATATCTGGAGGAGGGTCGTATGTGTGTTGTGTTGGTAGGGAGAAGGTAAGATAAAGACGAATAGAAGAAGCAATTATAGACAGGAAAAAAGAAAGCACACAACACTAACATAGGGCCTGAAGAATAAAGAAACTATAATTTCACTTTTACTTTCATAATCTAAAGTCACCACCAGTATTGTGTAGTATGCAGGAAGCCACTAAAATATTTAAAGCCATGTTGCAAGATTTTAACAATAGTCATATATGATACTTGCTCAGCTATTTGGGGTGGGGTGGGGAGAGAACCAAGATTGTGATCTGAAAAGAAGTCACATGGCTGAGATTATCAACACCAATCTAGTGAATAAACTAGTAAAGAATTGGATAGAAAAACCTATGGATTAAGTTTACCAAAGTAAAAAAAGAGAAAGACCTAATATTTTAAATGAAATAATCACTATCCTAAACCAACAATATCTTTGCATTTTCTTTTGCAGGTCTCCCTTATTTCTACAGTTTTGACAGCTCTGATTCTTGGAATTGTAATAACAAGGATAGTTTCATTGGGTCCATATGTGTAAGTTTCGTTGTTATATTTGTCTTTGATTTATAGCCATCACATACATATTTATATATGACATACTATTAATTCAGGAATATAAAGTGGTATAAATGTCATTTATCTTTAGTATTTGACAAAATAAGTGAAAATGCAGGTAAGTAAACATGCATTTTTCAGCAGGACACTGCAAGGCTGATGAGATTAAACCAGATTTTATTTATTTTAATGGCCAACCGAAGTAGAATAAAAATGGAATTTTGGATAGTGGGAAAAAGGAACAAGTTTTATCAGTCTACATCGAAATCAGAAGAATAAAGGACATGGTGGGTGTTTTTAATCTAATTAAACTAAATATAGCTGCTTTGAAAACCACCCTTTATTCTCATCTGAGATTATGTTCTTTAATTATTTTGTGTTAAAAAGCTCTGCCATTTGTGAACTAATGGTGATAACTGATAGTGATATTGATTTGTTTTTATTTATTATTTTATTTTATGTTTGTTTAGGCAGAGACTCACTCTGTTGCTCGGGCTAGAGAGCTGTGGTGTCAGCCTAGCTCACAGCAACCTCAGACTCCTGGGCTCAAGCAATCCTTCTGCCTCAGCCTCCCGAGTAGCTGGGACTACAGGCATTCGCCACAATGGCCAGCTAATTTTTTCTATACATTTTTAGTTGGCCAATTAATTTCTTTCTATTTATAGTAGAGACGGGGTCTTGCTCTTGCTCAGACTGGTTTTGAACTCCTGACCTTGAGCAATCCTCCTGCCTCGGCCTTGCAGAGTGCTAGGATTACAGGCGTGAGCCACCACACCCGGCCTTTATTTGTTTTTAATATTATTTGGCCAAGTAAAATGTTGACAAATTGGTACTGGTTCCCTCAATTTAAAAAATGTTACTCATCCATGAAATTCAATACTGTGTGTACTGCTAATCTAAACTACACAGTTTTATGCTTTCCACAATGTACAATAAATAAGATAAAGACAAATAGAAGAGAACATTAGAGAGTTTCCATGATACTTTAAATATTTTCTCTATGCTAAACAAGACAAAGTAAAATTAATTTAAGACATAATGTCTAGCACAATGGAAGGAGTACTGAATCTTCAATGAATGGTATCTGTGAGTAAAAGCAAAAAGGAAACCTGGTGAATGGCTCTAACTGATAATGTAGTTCCCAATGTAATTTATGCTTTCCTTTTGATTAATTGTTCCTCTGCAAAATTCCTTAATTTTCAACTGTACTTGTTTCTGATAGGCTTCTCAGTTTATCAGGAAAATGCCAAAAGAAAAAAATGCCTCCAGTATTTTTGGAAGAAAGTACAAAATATCTAGTCTAACTGTACTTGATATAGCCTTTTCTTTGAAAAAAATAACTCCCATTGCCAACTTTCTTTTAAGAAAGTGATCCTCCTCCCTTAAGCTTCCAAGTATCTGGGATTACAGGTGCACACCTCCATGCCCAGCTAATTTTTTTTCTATTTTTAGTAGAGATGGGGTCTCTCTCTTGCTCAGGCTGGTCTGGAACCCCTGGCCTCAAAGGATCCTACCCCCTTGGCCTCTCGAAGTGCTAGGATTAGAGGCATGAGCCATTGCACGAGGCCAAACCCCCTATTTTTTTTTAATTAAAGGATTTAAATAAGGCCTGGAGTGATGGCTCACGCCTATAATCCTAGCACTCTGGGAGGCCCAGGTGGGCGGATTGGTCAAGGTCAGGAGTTCGAAACCAGCTGAGCAAGAGCGAGACTCCGTCTCTACTAAAAATAGAAAGAAATTAATTGGCCAACTAAAAATATACAGAAAATAATTAGCTGGGCATGGTGGTGCATACGTGTAGTCCCAGCTATTTGGGAGACTGAGGCAGTAGGATTGCTTGAGCCCAGGAGTTTGAGGTTGCTGTGAGCTAGGCTGACACCATGGCACTCTAGCCCGGGCAACAGAGGGAGACTGTGTCTCAAACAAACAAACAAAAAAAGGATTTAAATAAGAGAAAGCATAAATATCTGTAATGTTTATATTAATGGTGTCTTCAAATAACTTAATCCTGACTAATAGTTGTATTGGTCAGCTCGGGCAGCCATAAGAAAACATCATAAACTGAGTGGCTAAAAAACAGAAATTTATTTCCTCATCGTTCTGGAGGCTGGAATTCAGGGACCATGGTGCCAGCATGGTTGGGCTTTGGTGACAGCGTCATCCTGGCCTGTAGAGGGTGGTCTTTTTGCTGTGTCCTCATGCTACAGAGAGAGACAGCAACGTCTCTGCTATCTCTTCTTACAAGGGTGCTAATCCCATCATGAGGGCCCCACCCTTATGACCTCATCTAACTCTCAGGGGTCCTCAAACTTTTTAAACAGGGGGCCAGTTCACTGTCTCTCAGACCGTTGGAGGGTTGGACTGTAGTTTAAAAAAAACTATGAACAAATTCCTATGCACACTGCACATATCTTATTTTGAAGTAAAAAAACAAACGGGCAAAAACACCCACATGTGGCCTGCAGGCCGAAGTTTGAGGACACCTGCCTAAGGCCTCGTCTCCAAATACCATCACATTAAGAGTTAGAACTACAGGCCGGGTGTGGTGACTCATGCCTGTAATCCTAGCACTCTAAGAGTCCAAGGCGGGAGGATTGCTTGAGGTTAGGAGTTCAAGACCAGCAAGAGCAAGATCCTGTCTCTACCAAAAATAGAAAAAATTAGCCAGGCATGGTGACACGTTCCTGTAGTCCTAGCTCCTTGGAAGGCTGAGGCAGGAGGATCGCTTGAGCCCAGGAGTTTGAGGTTGCTGTGAGCTAGGCTGATGCCACGGCACTTACTCTAGTCTGGGCAACAGAGTGAGACTCTGTCTCAAAAAAAAAAGCACAAAAGTGTATGTTCAATTCAACTGATATATATTTAGTGTCTATTATGTTGGTACTGTATTCAGCTCTGGTTTTTAAAAGCTGAATTCACAGCAAGAAAAAACTACTGGGTGTATTGAACAAAATACAATAAATAATAATTTTGACTAAAATTTTTAATAGTGTAAGACTGAACTATTTTAATTGAAACTTTTTATTATAAAAATGATTCTAGGCCTGGCCCGGTGGCTCACGTCTGTAATCCCAACTCTCTCGGAGGCCAAGGCGGGCGGATTGCTCAAAGGTCAGGAATTCGAAACCAGCCTAAGCAAGAATGAGACCCCGTCTCTACTAAAAATAGAAAGAAATTAATTGGCCAACTAAAAATATACAGAAAAAATTAGCCGGGCATGGTGGTGCGTGCCTGTAGTTCCAGCTACTCGAGAGGCTGAGGCAGAAGGATTGCTTGAGCCCAGGAGTTTGAGGTTGCTGTGAGCTAGGCCGACACCATGACACTCTAGCCCAGGCAACAGAGTGAGACTCTGTCTCAAAAAAAAAAAAAGTGGCAATAATAACAAAAATGATTCTGGGCAACAGATCATTAGGTTATAATAAAAGGTCTTATAGATATGGTTAAATATATCATTAGGAGGCAATATTGAGGAAATAGGTGAAGTAGGAGATAAATAAATGAATCCTTAGTTGAGCCATGAGAGAATAGTGTAAAGCAGCGATTTTAAACACTGGTTTCACATTAAAACTGTCTGAGTAGCTTTAAAAAATATTGATGCCAGGTCCCCACCTGCAGAGATTCTGACCAAATTGGTCTAGGGCCTGGCAATTGGATTCATTGTTTAACAGTGGGTGAGTCTATGAAGAAGGACCTAGAGTCTCTTGGTTCAAAGAGATTAACATCAAGAGTACTCATTTTTAATGCATATTAGACACTTTGTTTCTAAAATTAAACCAGAGATTTTGTGTTATTTTAGTTACCGCTATGTGATCATTTTTCATGATTCATCCTCCACTTATTTTTTTTCAGTATTTTTTATATACAAAATGTCATATGAGATACTATCATGACTACAAAGAGAAATAAAATGTCTCTGATCTCAAGGGCTCACAGCTTCGTGAAGAAGATAAAGCTGTGCAGATGACTATCACATAAGCAGTGTGCCCCGAAACAGAGGAAAGAGGAAGGGGAGTCCATTTTCCACTTCCTGGTGGGACTCAATGAACTGGCTTTATGGCCGAAGAGCTATTTATTTCTGTTGTAAACAAAATGTGGCCTATGTCTGTCTCTGACCTTCCTTTAGTAGGGATACAATGTTTTAGCTGAGCCTTTGAAATTTTTCTAATAACAGGGATTATTTACATAACTCTTTCAATATTTACATGTTAACGAAGCATGTTTTTTAATACGGTGCCACTTTTACTTCTGTTTGAATACTATTGCAAACAACTGCTGTTTGTCCTGCTTTACAATCAGGCTAATCACTGAAAATATGACAGCCACGTAGGCTTATAATCCATAAAACATGAGAAATTCAATACTCCATGTGTGGTTTTCTTCATTTTTGGTTCAGATGAATGATCAGAAAGGCTGTATTTTTTTTTTTTTTTCCATAGGACTTTTAAAGTGGAATTTGAAAAAGAGTTTTAAAACCACTATCAGAAAAGGGGAAGGTCTGTGATGGCTACTGGTATTGACCTTGTTACTATGGAAACACCTTTTTAGTGGTTGTGTTTTAAAAATAAAACACAATTCAATTTCCTTTTCCATAACTCATAGGGCCATAAATCCTGCTTTCCGATATGATTTCAAATATCTCACCGTCCAATGACTTTCACTGCTTTTTGGAAATTATGTTCAGTTTTATTGTATTTTCTAACCTTTTGCTTTCTAAAAACTAGGTGGCGAGGCAATTTAATTGCTTTCCAGAAAGTGTGCTAGTATAAAAATGCAATAACACAGTTCTCTCTTTTATTTCATTTTTTTCTAACTGGAATTGGAGGCATTATAGCTGTGAAAACCTTCATTCAATGCCTCATTAATATTCAGTTCTTTACATTCAGAATGGAAATGATAATATGCAGTCCAAAGTTACAACTATTTTTCCTTCATATGGCATCTCTTTTACAGCATCTTAATCAATAGTGTGATATTCTAAACGTAATTACAGAAAGTGTATGTACATTTCAACAGGCATTTATGCATATAAAAAGTCTTCCCCAAGGATCTCAATACACATTAGTTTTCTTAACCCTTACTCAGTCTAACCTTGAAATTTTACAATTTAATGCTATATACATAAAGAAGACTATAGGGGGTTAGAGAGAGGATCAGAAAAAAAACGGGTAAAGACAGAGGAAGAGAATGATTAGTTTTGACAAATACTAGCTGCTGAATATTTTCATGATGTATAAATTTTTGTCCTTTTTGTTGCAAATGACAACAACCACAGAACTTTAACTCGTTAACACAAAAGAAAATTTATTAACTGTAAAGTTCAAGGTTAGCTCTATTTTTTTTTTTTTTTTTTTTTTTGAGACAGAGTCTCACTCTCTTGCCTGGGCTAGAGTGTTGTAGCATAAGCCTAGCTCACAGCAACCTCAACCTCCTGGGCTCAAGCAATCCTACTGCCTCAGCCTCCCGAGTAGCTGGGACTACTGGCATGTACCACCATGTCTGGCTAATTCTTTCTATATATATTTTTGTTGTCCAGCTAATTTCTTTCTATTTTTAGTAGAGATGGGGGTCTCACTCTTGCTCAGGCTGGTCTTGAACTCCTGACTTTGAGTGATTCACCAACCTCAGCCTCCCAGAGTGCTAGGATTACAGGCATGAGCCACCACGCCTGGCCAAGGTTAGCTCTATTATTAGATATGGTTGGATTTAGGAGTTCAATTAATGAAACCAGACATAGTTTCTCTATTTCATGTCTTGCCTGTGCTTCTTGTTTTGGCTTTAGTTTCTGGAAGTCTTTCTCCTTGACTGTGACAAGACGGCATCCACAGTCTCAATATAAATGGGTTCAAATCTAAGTCCTTAAAAAGACAAAGAGCCTTCTCTTTTAGAGTACCTCTAAGCTCACTCCCAGAATTAGTTCTGATTGGCTCTAATATGGGTCCATGCCTAGACCCTATCATCATGGCCTGTGTTGAGTTGCTCATCTTTTTTTTTTTTTTTTTGACAGAGTACTTCTGTCTCCCTGGCTAGAGTTCAGTGGCATCATCATAGCTCATAGCAACCTCAAAATCCTGGGCTCAAGCCATCCTCCTGCCTCAGCCTCCTGAGTAGCTGGACCTACAGGCCTATACCACCACCACCACCTTTTTCTATTTTTAGTAGAGATGGGGGTCTCACTCTTGCTCAAGCTGCCTTCAAACTCCTTGCCTGAAGCAATTCTTCCATTTCGGCCTCCCAAAGTGCTAGGATTATAGGCATGAGCCACCATGCCCAGCCTGAGTTGCTCATCTTTAGGTTACATGCCCACACTTGGAGCTTAGGTCAGCATCAACTCAATGAAAACACATGGACTTAGAGTGGGGGAAAGGGTGATCAACAAGGAAATCAAGGCAATGATGCCAGGAGCAGTCCAAGATCAAGGAGCTGACATTTGGTGTCTGGCGATGGCTGCTCTGTCTGCTTCCAAGACGATGCCTTGAATTCTGCTTCCTCTGGGGGGGACATATGCTGTGTCCTTGTGGTGGAAATGATGAAAGAGTAAAAGAGAGCTGCACTCACTTTCTCAAGCCCTTCGATAAAGGTGCTAGTCCCATCTGCCCCCAAGGCCTGATCACCTCCTAAGGCCCCACCTCTGAATACTGTTGCACTGGGGAGTAAGTCTCAACTTAAATTTTAGAGGAGACACAAGCATTCAAACCATGGCACCCACTGAGCCCCACTTCCCCACCACTGCAAGCTATATAGCTTCTGTGTTTAGGAGGTAACTAGTGTTTTGGTGATTCTCAGCTGAAAGTTTTGCTAACATATAAAAGGAAATGAGCCTAGAGAGTTCGGCAGAGATCAAGATGAAAGGAAAAATTTATGTGCAATGGTAAGAGACATGGATTTGTCCGTTAGTTGATGGGGCATTGAAAATTCTTAAGTAGGAGAGTGTCCAGGTCAAGTCTGCATTTTAATTGGACTCCTCCTGCAGCAGAGGTGAGGACAGATGGGAATATAAAGACCTGGAAGGAGGCTGTCTGTATTAAGCATCCAGGCAAAAGGTACCTGAAACAGTATAAGGGCAAGACTAGTAGGAACGAAGAAGAGGGAAAATTCAAGTAAATCGAAGCTGATAAAATCATCAGGACTTAGTGACTGCTTGAATGAGGGGCCTATGGGAGCACAAGTTACCTAGGGTGATGCCAAGGGTTCCAGCTTGGACAACTGGATGGGTAGATAGTCCAGAACTCACTGCCAACAGGGAGAAAATGGAGTCTGTTCAGTCATTTAGCATTTATTAAATGTCTCCTGGAGGCCAGGCACGGTGGCTCACGCCTGTAATCCTAGTACTCTGGGAGGCCAAGGCGGGCAGATTGCTCAAGGTCAGGAGTTAAAACCAGCTTGAGCAAGAGCAAGACCCTGTCTCTACTATAAATAGAAAGATATTAATTGGCCAATTAATATATATAGAAAAAATTAGCCGGGCATGGTGGCACATGCCTGTAGTCCTAGCTACTTGGGAGGCTGAGGCAGGAGGATTGCTTGAGCCCGGGAGTTTGAGGTTGCTGTGAACTAGGCTGACACCATGGCACTCACTCTAGCCTGGGCAACAAAGCGAGACTCTGTCTCAAAAAAAAAAAAATGTCTCCTGGGTCAGTCTCTCTTCTGAGGCTATGAAGACCAACATAGCACAATCTGTTTTTGAAGGTCGTTTACGGCTTATTGAGGGTGGGGTGGGGCAAATAAACACATAAAAGATTACCTCAATAGACTTTAATAGAATTATGAGCAGGATGCTATGGAGACATAAAGGGCCCTACCTTCTTTTAAGTTATTACATTTACCAGGATTAGGAGAGGAAGTTGATCTGGGGAAAATACAGGAAGTTTTTATTAAAAGTATTTTGGTATCTTGATTTTGTGTAACCCTTGGAGGTGGATGGAGAAGGAGCAGAAGTCACCCATAGTTTTGGAAATGTAAGTCTAGAGTTTAGGGAGAGTCTGGTGTGGACAAGACTATGCAGGCACAGTGTATAAGGTGAAGAGAGGCACAACCCAAGTAGAACTCCAGTTGAAAATAGTATCTGGAGCTTACATCTGAAATTATATTTAGTTTTAATATGAACTCACATGATATTATATTTAAAAAGTGAAATGCTGCCCCCTCTCACCCATACTCTGCCCTTTCAATCCAAACCCACAGAGTTAAACACAGCCAACACCAAGAGTTAAACAAAGTTAACACCAATTTTTAAAGAGTTAACAGAGGAATTGGATATAATAGTGAAAAAACTAACAGTAGGAGAAAGATTAAAAAGCAAGAGAAGTTGATGTCCCAGATGGCAAAAAGGACGTATTTGTGATGTTTGCCAAGCTATGCTAGCTTTTTACATGATTCATATAAAAAAAATCAAAATTATATTTTGACAAAATTACATTTTGAAAATCAGCATATGTAAATTTGAACTAGAAATCAGCTTTTTAAAAAATTGTATTTTTAAAAAGTGGATCGGTTTTGATGTTTTAGGGTGATTTCCAAGAAGAATTTTCCTGAGCAGCTTTATATGCCCGTGTAAACCACAGTTGTCTATAGAATAGAATCAGGATGCGAGTGAGCTGGGAGCAAGGAAGTAGCAGAGAGCTATCAGCTGATACTGGAGCTAAGGGAAGTGGTCAAATCTGCCTGTCATTAGCAGTTTGTGGTGTGACAGGAAACATGAATTCTTTGTTTTGTGCCATCCAGAGCACTTATCTCCCAGATGCGTCTGGCAAACGAGGTTAATTCATAAGGCTTATACAACAAACATGCAGGCTCTACCAGGATTGGATATTGGAAGAAAGTGCCTCTGTTTAGCCAACAGATTTTGGACAGGTACCAGAGAGGTGTAATGTTGTTTGATCCTCTGGTTCAGAGGTCTAAGTTTCTGAGGATCAAAAGCAACCACCCTAAAGCTCATTTTCATCAGTCTGTGAAGACCTAAGCCACATTTGATAGGACTTGCTTCCTACTCCTTTGCCTTATTGCTACTCAGCTGTTACAAAGATAAGAAAGGAATTTGCCTTTCAAAACAGGAAAAACTACCTGAATCCAAAAATTGAAACTGAGGCTATTTTGCAAAATGAATTTAACTCCCCCAAATCTCTCCACCTCTCCCATAAACTCAAAAGGTTTCTTAAAAGTATTTAAGTAAGCATCTGTTTAGATTTTTCAGGGTAAGGGAAATAATCATTCTTTTAAAAGTATTTGCCATGCTAAGGCTGCAAACTGCTATAAGCCAGTCCGTCTTTTTGCTGGTATTAAAATATTTTTAAAAACTTGAATCATTGCTGTTAAAATGATCTGACTTTTACAATAGTCCTCATTATGTTGCCATGGTCTTTTTGAAGCTTTGTAGGGCATCATAAAGGATGCTGCTTCTTTCCGATGTTGTTTTTATTTGCATTTATTGAATGTATTCATTTTGAGAAAAATGTATGTATTCATTCACTTATTTTTATAAGATCAAATATTACAAATAGCTTTTGATGCAACCTCGTACCAAATCCTTTCCTGTTACAACCCTTGAAGCCTTATTTTTTGCTATTCACATCTTTATTTCTAGGTAACAGGCTTGTAACTGCTCCTTCTGGATTCTCACTTGTATTCTCTTACAGTAGATGAGGACTTTGCTTTCTTATCTTCCCTCATATATTACAATACATGGAGATATACCACGTCTTGAAATTAAATACTTACGTTTCTCATGCTACACATTTTTCTTTTTTCTTCCCTGCAGTCCCGACCTGCTTTTGGTTTTGTTTTCAACCATTTTTAGCTGGATGCCCAGGTTAGCTTTTGAATTGGATCATTTTTGTTACTCCTTTTCCAAATGCTCAAGCATGCAATCTATCAATTGTATTATTTTTCCCAGACACCTCCCTCCCAGAGCCTTCTCCTGTGCTCCTTACTAGAGAGGTTGATTTCAAGTTGATTTCTCAGTTTGCTCCTCCACTGTCCTCCTAGGATTTCCTTTTACTTCTTTTCAGGTATTGGATACCCTCTCTCCAGAATACCAGACCTTTCATTTTTCTTAACTTTCTCCTTTTGTGGGGGCATCCTCAGTAGATTGCTGGTGTCTCTGAGTCCTGCACACACAGGGGTTTTGCCAAGTGAACCAGCTCTTCCTCACCATGAGCTTCCTCTACGTGGTTACAACGTCTTCCATTCTCTTTCCTTTTCACAAAATGTCTTCTCCACTATTGTCTCTTTTGCCACCCCCATGAACTTAATGCTCCTTTTAAATTCCTTTAGTAGCATTTTAGTGAGGTCCCAGGAGAGAGAAAAGATAAACTTACATGGCCCATCTACCCGTGTTTTAATTGGCCGTCCGAGTTTAACTTTGGATTATTAGTTTGCATGAGGACTTAAATAAAAATTCAAGCATTTTATTTAAAATATATTTTCTGCCTTAGGGAAGTTATTTCATTTTGTTGAGGGGCTTACACTATGCCATAAAGGATAGCAGACTTAGTCTACTGAAGGAGGATGGTTAGATAATTCTCTCTAAAAATTTATCCAGCTACTGGATTATCTCATTCCCTTCACTACCCCTTAGTTTATAACCACTGTTACTCTATAATTGATCAAGAGATTAGGAAAGAAAGGAACAGCAAGTACCATCTGTATTAGCCCCTAGCTGAAAGCTCTGGGAGAAGATATCTGTGAAAGGCAATGACTAAAATAAAATTTCATCTTGTTTTGCTGGGTATTTCTTTATTTAGCATCCTAATTGGGAATTGATTACTCGTGCCTATTTATGCGTTCAGGAAAGTTTTATCTGGTAAAAGTCATAGGAAATTAATTTTTCATGGCCTCTCAAGAATATTAAACACACATACACACACACACACATCCCTTTCAAGATTTTATAATGTGGACTGGGTGTGGTGGCTGATTCCTGTAATCCTAGCACTCAGGGAGGCCCAGGTGGTAGGATCACTTGAGAAGTTGGAGACCAGCCTGAGCAAGAGTGAGACTCCATCTCTACTAAAAATGGAAAAGATTAGCTGGCCAACTGAAAAGAGAAACAAACAAACAAAAAAATTGGCTGGGCATGGTGGCAAGTACCTGTAGTCCCAGCTACTCCAGAGGCTGAGGCAGAAGGATTGCTTGAGCTCAGGAGTTTGAGGTTGCTATGAGCTAGGCTGACACCATGACACTCTAGCGTGGGTGACAGAGTGAGACTCTGTCTCAAAAAAAAAAAAAAATTTTATAATATGTATGAGGCCACTTCCTCTTATGAAAACAGAATGCAGAACTCTAAATAATTCCTGAAAGTGGAACTCTAAGTTTCCTGATCAAGTAGGTAGCCTTTGGCTCTCTACAAGAAGGTAGTACTAGGTGTTGAAGAAATGAACTTAAATGTCACTACACTTAACATTTTGTCTATGTCAACTATAAAATATATTCTTTCATAATTTTTCCCTATGGTTAAATACAAAAGGATGGAATTTTATCTTTGTATTACTAACAGAATAAAACCCCTTCTATAATTGGAAATTTATATAACAAACAAGTTATAAGAATAACCCTTAATTTGTGTATGCCTGTATACAGACAGGAGTTTTGAAAATGTAGAAGGTTAATTTTCTATTTTTCTTCTTTCAAATAATGAGTCTAAGATGTTATCCAGTGATTAAATAATCAGAGAATTTACCCTCTCTTTCTATTTTGGAAGTACCTTAAGATTTAATGAGAGTCTTCTTTTATTCAATTATCTTTAATTATCTTCCATTGGTAGTCTTCATACCACTTTAGCAACTTTTATCATGTCAACACAGAGTTACAGCTTAGCTGGGGAGAAGGATGGTTGGGCCAAAATATAAACCATGGAGAGAAGTGAGCAGCTCCAAATACCCTGAGATTGCCTGAAATGGTTTTATGCACTGGAAGTTGCACCAATTTGGCAGACCCAGTTTTACAGAAAATTAATGTATGGGATAAAATACTTAATATTTACTATGAATACACAAAGCAGAAATGAACCATTTCTTCTTTTTCATCATTATCAGCCATAGGCTACCGATTTGGTTGCACGTATATCTGTTATCAAGATTAACCATTCATTTATTTTTTCCATTTTTTTATGGTGGTAAAATACACATAACATAAAATATAGCAGATTAATTATTTATTTTTCTTTTTTTGCTCTACCCCCCCAACTCAGATTAATTATTTTAAGTATACAGTTTAGTGGTATTAAATACATTCATAATGTCATGCAATCAATACCACCATTTCTCTCCAGAACTCTTTTCATATTGTAAAACAGAAACTCATTCAACAGTAACTGTCCATTTTCCCTTCCTCCATCCCCTGACAACCTCCATTCTACTTTTTGCCTGTATGATTTTGACTGCTCTAAGCACCTCATAAGAGTGAAATCTTTTGCTGTTTTTGACTGGTTTATTTTGCTTGACATAATGTCCTCAAGGTTGATCCACGTTGTAGCATGTGTCAGAATTCCTTTGTTTTTAAGGCTGAATAATATTCTGTTGTATCCATATACCACATTTTGCTTATCCATTCATTTGTCAATGGACACTTAGGTTGCTTCCACAGTTTAGTTACCTTGAATAATGCTGCTATGAATATAGGTGTACAAATATCTCTTTGAGACCCTACTTTCAATTCTTTTAGGTGTATAGTTAGAAGTGGAATTGCTGATCATACACTAATTTCTATTTCTAATTTTTGAGGAACTTCCATAATGTTTTCTACAGCTGCTGTGCCATTTTATATTCCCACCAAATGTGATTCTTTCTTCTGCCTGGTCTAGTCTGTTTTTAAAATTTTCCACTGTGTTTTGTATTTCCTTGAATTAATTTTTCCTTTTTTCTTTTTAAGACAGAACCTCACTCTGTTGCCTGGGTTAGAGTGCTGTGGCGTCAGCCTAGCTCACAGCAACCTCAAACTTTTGGGCTCAGATTATCCTCCTGCCTCAGCCTTCTGAGTAGCTGGGACTACAGGCATGTACCACCATGCCCGGCCAATTTTTTTCTATTTTTTAGTAGAGATGGGATCTCGCTCTTGCTCAGGCTGGTCTCGAACTCCTGAGCTCATATGATCCACCTACCTCGGCCTCCCAGAGTGCTAGGATTACAGGCATGAGCCACTGCAACCAGCCTCCTTGAAAGAATTTTTCATTTCCAGAAATTCTATTTGATTTTTTTTAATAATTCAATTTTTTTAGTGAATTTTTCATGTATTTCCTGAATATTTTTGTGGTTTCTTTGTGTTGGTTTTCCATTTTATCTTGTATATTGTTGAGTTTATTTATAATCCATATTTGAAATTCTTTATCTGTCATATCAATATTCTGATTTTGGTTGGTATCCATTGCTAGAGAGCTGTTCCCTTTTGAGGGTGACCTTTCACTGAGTCTTCATACTTAGAGTTCTTTCACTGATTCCTTCTTATCTGGAGCAGCTGTTGCTTCTTATTTTTGGATTTTCTTTTGTTTAGATAAGGCTTTTTCCCCTCCTCTCACTTGGATGGGTGTGTTTGTAGCATATGTTGGGTGAGAACCTTTGGCTTTGTTTGTGGATGCTTTGATGGTGATCTAGGTTCTGGCTGGATGCCTTGGTTGTAGATATCTTTGATTTGGTGGTTTTCTCAGTTGCTAGGTTATAGGCTGCAGCAGTGATGAGCTACGTGAGTGGGCATATTCTCTGACTCTCTTTGATGAGGAAGGATGGAGGTCTTTGAAATCCTTTCTTTTTCCCCAGCTCTGTGGTCTTCTTAACAGTATGTGTTGTAATGGCACGCCCAGTTTAATCGCTGAGGCAGTAAGTGATGCTTGTGGGTGAAAATCAACCACACCCTATAGGATTGAGTCAGTAAATGCAGTAAAGAGTGTGCAAATTGACCTCCCTGTCAGTAGGTGGCACTTGCAGGAAGGAACAAGCTGCATTGTTTTTGGGTCCTGTGACCTGCTTTAGTCCCTCAGAAGCACTCAAATGCCTCAGGTGGTGGGTGGGGACCTGGAACTTCAGGTGAGTCCTTATTCTGCATCACAGCGTGGCAGGTGCCAGGGCGAGGCTGGGCATGGCTGGGTTGGGTGAGCTTGCCCTCAGGCTCCACAAAAGCTGACAAGATAGCTGTTTTGGCAGAGGTCATGAAGGTCTGCTCCCAGCTTCTGGGCAAGCCACCAGAGAAGAACTGAAGTGGCTCCACCCAACCAACAAGTCTGCTTGTGGAGGTGGGGCTGTCTGAGATCCACAATCTGGAGTCTGGAGCTGCCTTGCTCCTCTCCACCCTCCCCTGCTCCACAATGCACCCCCACCCTCCCACTCCACCCCCACCCCCCACATCTGCCAAAGTCAGGGGCAGGGGGACTTTGTACCAATGCAGGGAGGTGCAACAACAATGGTTGCCCATCTTTTTGTTTGCACCTCTCTGATCAGAAGTAATTAGCAAGCTGAGCACAGATCCCCAATATTTGGAGGACAAGGTGCTTTTTGCTCACCCTGGCTTCCAGAAGCTGCATGCAAGCTCCTCCTGACACACATGTATGTATGGCAGCCTGTCATGGCATGGGAGGGTGGTAGCTGGTACTGTGCTAAGAGCTGAAATTGACTAAAGTTAACCTCAATTTACCATCCAGTTCTTCTCCTGGAAGTTCCAAGCCTTCAATAGATTCAGAGTCCTGAAATAGTTAACATCAGACAGATTCTTCCGGTGTAATTCCTGTCTAGGGGAGGAAGCAGATTCCTGGTGCTTTCTACTCTACCACGCTCCCAGCAGCCCTCATTCATTTATTTTTAATAAGATATCTTGCCTTGTCCAGGTCCCTTCTTTCTTGAAAAGAGTAATAGAATGAAGGAGCTTGTACTTCGTGTACTCACAGGTCCTTACACCCAGATTAAGATGTGTCGTTACTTTAATGATAACATAAGGAAACAGAGGAGGAGGAAAAGGAGTCTCACATTGATTGTTCACTATGTATCACATTTTTATTCATTTCTCTTTTAACCCTGTGTCAGGTATGTAAAATAGAATTACAAATATTGCATCTGTTCTGTAGAAGAGAAATCTGAGACTTGTATCACTAAGTAATCTGCTCAAAGTCACCCTGCTAGTAAATAAGAAAGTTATGATATAAATCCAAGTCTTTCTGACCACAAAGCCCGTATTTTTCTTCCTTATAGCATGTTGTATTCCATAGAGCAGCAGTCCCCAACCTTTTAGGCACCAGGGGCCGATATCATGGAAGACAATTTTCCCTGCGTAAAGGGGGTGTGGGGAAGGGAAGGAGTAGAGGTCAGGCGGTGATGCGAGTGATGGGGAGCAGCTGTCAATACAGATGAAGCTTCACTCACTCACCCACCATTCACCTCCTACTGTGTGCCCTCCTCCCCACTCTTCCTAAGTTTCATGGAAGACAATTTTTCCATAGACAGGGAAGCCTGGACCTGCAGCCTGGTCCCTAACAGGCCATGGACAAGTGTTGGTCCTTGTCCCAGAATTTGGAGACCTCAGCCATAGTGTTTCTTAGTCATGAAAAAAATTGTCCTTCACAATGAAAATTAAGGTCATTATTGTTCAATTATCTTTAATTGATGATATTAGCCACTGCTTGGGTTTTAGGCAGCAAAGAATCACATTAAATGAAAGAAGCAGGTGGGAGCCAAATGGGGGTAAAGATTTATTCCACTTATCAGCAGGTAACATTATCACTTAAGAGATGATATTGACTCCAATGGGCTCATTTCAGCACTCTTGGCTTCCATTACAGCTCTAGACACACACACTCATTGAATAGAGTTGGTTTCAGTTCTTCAGGGAAATAAACTTCAACAGAAGACTCTAAACCAAAAATAAATTAGATAGTATTTCTCATTTTCGCATTTCTTTTTTTTTTTTTTTTTTTTTTTTTTTGAGACAGAGTCTTGCTTTGTTGTCCAGGCTAGAGTGAGTGCCGTGGCATCAGCCTAGCTCACAGCAACCTCCAACTCCTGGGCTCAAGCGATCCTCCTGCCTCAGCCTCCCGAGTAGCTGGGACTACAGGCATGCGCCACCATGCCCGGCTAATTTTTATATATATATATATTAATTGGCCAATTAATTTCTTTCTATTTTTATAGTAGAGACGAGGTCTCGCTCAGGCTGGTTTTGAACTCCTGACCTTGACCAATCCGCCCGCCTCAGCCTCCCAGAGAGCTAGGATTACAGGCGTGAGCCACGCGCCCGGCCTCATTTTCGCATTTCTTATAAAGAAAACTCACCATACTTTGTGCAAAAGAAATAGTCTTATAGATTAGTCCTACAAAGTTGTAAGTTAATTAATATATATATATATATATTTTGGAGACAGAGTCTCACTCTGTTGCCTGGGCTAGAGTGCCGTGGCGTCAGCCTAGCTCACAGCAACCTCAAACTCCTGGGCTCAAGCAATCCTTCTGCCTCAGCCTCCCAGGTAGCTGGGACTACAGGCATGAGCCACCATGCCTGGCTCATTTTTTCTATATATTTTTAGTTGTCCTGCTAATTTCTTTGTAATTTTTAGTAGAGTCGGTCTTGCTCTTGCTCTTGCAAGTCGCTCTTGCTCAGGCTGGTCTCAAACTCCTGACCTTGAGCAATCCTCCCACGTCAGCCTCCCAGAGTGCTAGGATTACAGGCATGAGCCACCGCATCTGGCACATATATAGACTTTTTAAATATGACCACTATGTACTATGTCTTTTCCCGTATGACTCTATTCACAATGACAATTTTAATTTGTTTCTCTCAGTTTGTTGTCTTTTTGCTCTTTTTTTGGCAAATTTTCAAATGTTCATATTTACAATTTAACAAAGTATACTTCTAGCTTACCATTATAACCAATTCCTCTATTCTTCTATTTGCCACTCAGAAAGTTCAAGTGTCAAAGAGTAGACTGAAACTTAGGGCATAAACTACACTACAGAAAAAAATTTAACCTCTTTAGGTAATTTTTTTTAACTCCTTTAGGCCATTAGAAGATTATTGGGTTTCCTGAAACTAAAATTACCTACACGTCTCCTTCTGTATCTAATACAGCAGCTATTAACCATCCATAGCTATTTAAATTTAAATTAGATCAAATTAAATTAAATTAAAAATTAATTCCTGAGACCAGGTACTGTGGTTCATGCCTGTAATCCCAGCACTTTGGGAGGCTGAGATGGAAGGATCATTTGAAACCAGTAGTTTGAGACCTGCCTGGGCAATAGCAAGCACCTGTCTCTACAAAAAAGTACAAAAATTATCTGGGTGTGGTGGCTTATGCCGGTAGTCCCAGCTACTCAGGGGGCTGACGCAGGAGTATTGCTTTAGCCCAAGAGTTTCAGGTTGCAGTGAGCTATGATCATGCCATTGCACTCTAGTCCGGGCAAAACAGTGAGATCCTGTCAAAAAAACAAAAATTAATTTCTCAGTCATACTAGCCACAATTTCAAATTGGCTAGTAGCTACCTTACTGGACAGAACAAATATAGAACATTTCTGTCATCACAGAAAGTACTATTGTACTGGGCTCTTCTAGATTATGATATTGACTATATAGTAAAATAATTGACATCTTTCTTTGTCTTTTTCTCTGCAATATTCCCAGTGATTATTACAGTGATTTTCATATAGTGGTAAACAAATATTTGTTGAAATGTGAATGAATTGATAAGTGACTAGAAAGCAAGAAGAATCTAGTTTCAGTTACAGAATATTTATGGAAATTCAAGGTTAAAAATTAGGTTCAGATTTAGGGAGGTTTTATGCATAAAATACTGTATAATTATATAAAGTTCAGGAAGCAGGAAATTGGACTAGATATTTTTGAAAATTGTTTATGTTCGCTTCCAAACTTGACCAGCAATAGACTATCATATTTAAAAGTTGATTCACTTCTCTTTCCCCAGTGGTAACTATTATGCTTAAATTGGTTTGAGTCATTCCTCTTCATGCTTTTATATTTTGAATGTATGTATTGACAATATGCAATATTTATCAATATGTTTGTGATATATATACATAAATGATTACTATGGCAGAAAAAGTTACATTCCATTCTGTAACTTATTTTTTCCTCAATATTTTATTCCACATATTTCCATTTTGATACATTGAACATTTAACATTCACTTGCTCTATAGCACACAATTTTATGATTGTGTCACATGTTACTTATTGATTTATTTATCCATTCTATTGCAGGACATTGAGGTTGTTTCCAAGGTTTGGTTAATATAAACAATGCAGCAGTGAACATTATACGTTTCTCCTTGTGCACCTGTGCACTTCTTTAGCCTAGGGTATATAAATAGAAATGTATCTGTTTATTTATAAGCTTTGATGACCTTCAGCTTTGCTGGGTACTGCCAAATTCTTCTCCAAAGTGTTTTACAATTTCCACTTCCCTTGATAATGATTTCAAGTTTTCTTTCCCAGCGATTTATCAACATGGGTGTTGTAAGATTAAGTGTGAAGTGCTCTTTGTGTGGATTTCATTTTACTTTCTCTAACTATTAAAGAGGGTGAGCAACTGTTGCATATTTATTAGCCATTCTCATTTCCTTTTCTATCAACTGACTATTGCTGTCTATTGTTCATTGGATTATATTTTTCTTATTGATTTGCAAGAGGGTTTAATACAGTAGTTCTCTGCTTATCTGCAAGTTTTACTCTCTGCAGCTTTATTTACCCACAGTCAACCACAGTTCAAAAATATTAACTAGAAATTAACAATTCATAAGTTTTAAGTTGCATGTTGTTCTGAGTAGCATGATGAAATCTTGCTCCATCTCAATCCCTCCCACCCCTGGCGATGTGAATCAACCCTTTGTCTAATGTGTCCACTCATTCTATCCATGAAATTGTGAAGAAGGAAAAAGAAATTTGAGCTAGTTTTGCTGTTGCACCTCCAACTGCAAAAGATAGGCTACAGTAGGTAAGTGTTTAGTTAAAGTTGGAAAAGACACTACATTTGTGGGCAGATGACATGAAAAGAGACATGTTTCGAATGACAGCAATCAGGTTTGGTACTAGCCATGGTTGAGGCATCTATGGTGGATATCATCCTTGTTGATAAGGGTAGACTATTATATACACTGGATACCCTTTTGTAATTACAGTTAGTGCTCCATATCCACTGGTTCCACATCCATGGATGCAATTGACCATGGATCCAAAATATTCAAAAAATAAACAAAAAATAAAAATACAATAAAAATAATACAAATAAAAACAATACAGTATAACAATGATTAACATAGCTTGTACATTGTATTAGGTATTATAAGCAATCTACAGATAATGTAAAGTATATGGGAGGATGTGCTTAGGTTACATGCAAATATTATACCATTTTTGTATCAGAGATTGAACATCCATGAATTTTGGTATCTGATGGGCATCCTGGAACCAATCTCTCCCACATACCAAGGGGCAACTGTATATGCATGAACCATTTCAATCTCCCAGTTTTTAGTTTATCTTTATATTTTTAACTTTGTATATGAATTATTTTAATATACAGATGTTTTATATTTATCTTCTATTGTTTTTATTATTATAATAGTTAACTTTATAGTTTTGTTTATTTGAATTTTTAAAATTCTTTCCTACTTCAACATCATGTTTTATTTTTTGAATTTAGATATTAATTTGGAGAAAATTGATGTCTACATGATATTGAGTCTTCCCATTCATGTATATGGATATGATATATTTCTCCATTCGTGTCTTTCAATAAAATGATAACATGACATTAAGATCATACACATCTTTTAAAAGATTTAGTGTTTTTGTTGTCACTGCCATTAAAAAACCATTTTAATTGGTTGTTATTTGTGTACCTCAACCTAATTGATTTTTTATATATTAAACTTGTATTCAGTAATCTTGCTGAATACTCTTACTAATTCCAATAGCTTGTCAGTAGGTTTCTCAGGATTTTCTATATACATCATTATATTTTATACAAATAATTTACCACTTTCCATTGATTACACATGTCATTACTTATTTTATTGAATTAGCTAGGAATTTCAATAATCTGGAAACAATGATATTGAACACCTTATCTGGTTTCATCCTTTAATTATAATATTTCTAACTTTCAGTTTTAAATATCTCATTTGCTATAGGTTTTCATAGACAGTACTTATCAGGTTAAGGAAGTTCTATTTTATTATTAGTTTGCTTAGCATGTTAACCAAAATAAATACTGAATTGTATGCTTTTCTATATATTTTGAAATGGTTATTAGCTTTTTTCTTCATTAATCTGTTAATATGGTAAATTATATTACTATCTACTAATATAACAGATACAACATAACAGATATGTTATATCTGTTATAGGTATTGATTACATAATATTTATTCACATTTTGTTATTAAAATACCCTTTCATTTATTGGAAAAACCTTTTTAGTCATGATTTTTAATCCTATAAATCTCTTGACAGCATTTGGTAATATTTCATTGTATATTTCATCATTTATACTTTAAAGTCAGAAGGTCTATAGCTTCCATTTTTCATCCAGGTTTGGTATCAAGGTCTTAGCAGTCTTGTAAAATACACCAAAGAACTTTCTCTCTCTTTTTTTCCTATGCAACTGGTTGTTTCCAGAACTCAATCCTAGGCTATTTTATAAATGATTGGAAAGCCATACTCAATATCTGTTTCCTTCTCTTTCCTTAGATTTGGACATATGCACTTTCCTATCTGTAACATCTTTTTTTGGCACTTTCAATCTTATAAAATCATCATCATTAAGATGAACAGAGAAAATCCAAAATTATCTCTAGGTATTGTTTCACACTCCAGGAATATACTCAAGGAACCATATGGACTGGGCGGGGGGGAACTTACATGGAAGGAAAAATATGAAAACCAAACTCCCACATTTTCATTACTAATATAAGATTTAAAAATGAGGACACCCTCACAATCTGTACTGAAGGGGGGAAGTGAGTATTTTTCACATGCAAAAACCTTAACAGGGAAAGCTTATCATTTAAAACATATTACAAAGTTAAAGAATCTTCAAGTTTCTGCAACTGTTAGTGTTGCTTGTTCTAAATCATTTTCTAAGGATCATATATGAAATGTGTATTTTTCCACACTAACATTGGAATTTAACAGGTATGCTACTGTCTTTTAATGCTGACTGCAATTAGACTACCGTGAAGGCAGCAGGTGGCAGCAGCTCCCACTCCAAAAACTGGGAATTGGAACAAGTCAACAATCTGTGGCCTCCAAGGCCGGCTAGCCTTTCTGTAAAGTCCTTTGTGTCTATAACTGCGCATTTCACATATGGAAGGAAAGATAATATAATGCATAAATCCCACAAAGTTTGACAAAACCAAAAGGATTTGTATGTATTCTTTACACAGAGAATAAATAACAAACATATGAAATAGGTGGGCTTTAATATTTGGAATTCCTCTTTTTTATTTAAAACACCCAGTGCAGGCCGGGTGCGGTGGCTCACACCTGTAATCCTAGCACTCTAGGAGGCTGAGGCAGGCGGATTGCTTGAGGTCAGGAGTTCGAAACCAGCCTGAGCAAGAGCGAGACCTAGTCTCTACTATAAATAGAAAGAAATTAATTGGCCAACTAATATATATAGAAAAAACTAGCCAGGCATGGTGGCACATGCCTGTAGTCCCAGCTACTCGGGAGGCTGAGGCAGAAGGATTGCCTGAGGCCAGGAGTTTGAGGTTGCTGTGAGCTAGGCTGATGCCACAGCACTCACTCTAGCCTGGGCAACAAAGTGAGACTCTGTCTCAAAAAAACAAAAATAAAATAAAATAAAACACCCAGTGCAGTGCCTTCATGTTCTTTCTAGAACTCTTCCCCTGCTCCCTTCTTCATACACTGCTTTGGGTCTCACTCAAGCCTTTCCTTTCCAGGGAAGTTGGCCATACTTTTAGAGTTTTTGCTACCTTTTATTAAATAACAGTAGATAATAACAATATTAATACACAATGATGATAAAACTAATGACCATTTATTGAGCATGTACTGTGTGATAAATTCTCTTCTAGAAGATTTACGTATTTTATCTCATTTAATCTACACAATAACTCAATAAATTAGACACAACTATTATCCCCATTTTATAGATGTAGAAATTGAAGCCCAGAGAGGTTCAGTTCCTTGCCTTAGATCACACAGCTAATAAGTGGAAGAGGCCAGAAGAACATCACAGGCTCTCTGACCTTGGAGCCTGTGCTCTTCATCATTACAGTGTGTGTTAACCTGGTAGACCAATCCCAACTGATACCAAATAGTTTAATTCCATTAGGATATAAGCTGCTTCAAGCTATTTAAAGTGCATATATTTCCAAAACTCCTTTGAGAAGAGCATCCACAGGTGGGAATTTGAGGCTGTTGATAGATTGTTCAGCATGGAAGAGATATTGGAATAAACAGACTAAGAAGATAAATCTCAACTATTTCATTTATTATGTGTGTAAACTTGGCAAGTTATATCACCATCCAGAGCTTGACTTGCCTCATGTGTTTAATGGTGATAATAACACTTACATGTTGTTGTGAAAATTAATTGGAATAACACAGCAGAGTTCCCAAAACATAATCAGTACTTCCTCAATTAGTATTAAATATTAGTTCATGTCCTCCTCCCTCAATAAACTATAGTGCTGGCTAAATTTCCCTAGGGTAGGTTGAGCCTGGAAAAATAAGTAAGAGGAAAATATAGGGCAGTAATTGGGCATTATTAATTTTTGTATCTCCCTCAATGACTATCTCAACTGATGAGTGCATAATAAATGCTTATTCTTAAATTGATAAGAAAATAAATTCACAAAATTATTAATGGATATTTTTACATACATAAAAATGGAATCTGCCCAACTATTTGGTATGCATTTAGAGAACTGGGGTTAAGAGATAACACTGATGTTCCTGGGAAACTTACTCATGATTAAATAAGGTTAATGGGGGGCTCCTTATTAATTTCTGGCTTAAAGAGACTCAATTTATATTTGTGACACAATTTCTTTTTCTCTGATATGCTTAAATTTGTTTAATAATCTATCAAGTTAACTGATTTCTCTTCTAGACCAAAAACAGAGGATGCCTGGGTATTTGCAAAGCCTAATGCCATTCAGGCCATTGGGGTTATGTCTTTTGGTGAGTACATGGTTTCAGAGGCCCTTTCTGAAAATGAAGTCATTTGTTCCATGAAAAAGTGATGTTTCATATTTATGTCTGCATAGCAGATGTCCTAAGTTTTAGACTTCCTATTAGCAGCATATGATCTAGTTTGTGCCAATATAAAATTAGGCTCAAACTTTTCTCACTCATCACTAAAATTTGATTCAATTTGGAGAAATCTATTTCTTATGCAGAAAACTCATTATAGTCATCTTGTTTCTTAACTTGGAAGTCTAGCAAGTGTTAGGAACTTCTTCAAACCCTTGCACGCAAAGTATTATAGTATGAATTGGCCAGATGTCTAAAACTATTATGTCCCAGATGGCAAAGGAAGCCATGGACTAAAAATTATGGTGATGTTTAGATTTTCTTTAAGGTGGGAAGAACCATTAGGAAAAGCAAAATGGGAGAGAAGTCTGAACTGGCCTGGTTTATATCAAAAGGGGCATGAAGAGACCATATAAGCCTAAATGTGAATGAACTTTCTCATTCCCAGAGCTATTAGAAAAATTATTTCCTGACATATTTAGTAAATTAATATATTTAAACTTCCGTTCATTGGCATCTACAGTGGCACACATCTCTGAATTTTCAGAACTAAAAAAGAAAACCTTGGTGCTTGCTTTAATAATGCTTGTTTTGTTTTTGGATTGCAGCATTTATTTGCCACCACAACTCCTTCTTAGTTTACAGTTCTTTAGAAGAACCCACAGTAGCGAAGTGGTCCCGCATCATCCGTATATCCATCGTGGTTTCCATGTTTATCTGTATTCTCTTTGCCACGTGTGGATACCTGACATTTACTGGCTTCACCCAAGGTAAAAGTGAGAGATTCAGTCATGTCATATTTTGGTGTTCGTGTGGATTGGTACAAGTACACCCAATGTTCTACTCATTATTAGTACAAGTATGCCCAGTGTTCTATTTCAAAGGATCGCTCTCTTCCACCCATTCTCTCCTCTACCCTGCTGACTTTCTGTTGTCCCTGTTTCCTAATTTTTTCCTTCTTAAGCTGCCAAACTTAGTTCTGTAGTCATATTCTCTCCTTCCATGCTTCCACTTCCAAGCACGAGAATCCGGGCTTTCCTCCCTGCTACTTCACTGCAGCCTCACTTTCAAAGGTACCAATGGCCTCCCAGTCTCCAAAACTAATAACCTTCTTGGTTCTGATTCTCCTGAATCTCTCTGAATCCCTTAACAAAACTGAACTTCCTTTCTTTGCTCAAATTTTCCTCCCTTAGAGGAAAATGCACTACTGTATTATCATTGTTATTCTTTACCTCTGTTAATAATTTTTTTCTTTCTTTTCTCTCTCTTGGCCCTCTCTCATCCCCCACTCCACCCCCACCCCACCCCACCCAGATAACTGGTTCAGGCATGTGGCTTGCTTTTCTCTCAACAAATTCTGCAGACACTTTCATTGTTTAATTCTAACCCAGACCTTTCTTCTCATCTCCAGCCTGATGCCTGCAGGACATTTCTATTCAATTGTCCCATTCTTACCTTAATCATGAAACATCATCTTTCCCATAAAACATCATCTTTCCCTTTCCCTCCCTCCCTCCAAAGTTACTTCTCTTTTCTTGTAGTCACCAGGCCCAACAACTAAGTAGTCATCTCTTCGACATCCTTCGGCTCTTACATTCAATCATCTCTGTAGTGTAATGTTCAGGGCAGTCTGACAGTCGGCTAAATGCTGTGATTCATAGACTTCATAGCTCTTGCAGCTCTATTATCTCATTGACCTTCAAACAACCCTTTGAAGAGAAGTGGAATAACTAGTTTTACCCCTGATTAAAACACAAAGAGGTGAAGCAACTTGCCCATGCTGGCTGGTGACAAACTAGAAAACAAGTCTTCCGACTCCTAAGTCCAGTATTTTTTCCATTCTCTTTCTACTGCTCCCATTTTGGTCAACCAAAGCCCACTAAAAGCTGTTCCTTAGCCTTCAGCTCCTCTTAGCTTAGTTTTCTGAAGACACTGGGGTGCTCTTGGGAGAATGGCTGCCTTGTTTTGAACAGAGTATATAGGTAACTATGATTGTAGGCAGATATTTCTCAGGAAATAAAGATGGCTTCAAAAATAATGATTAACATAATTCCAATGAGGTCAAAAATATAATACATGCCTGTGTCCTTAGAGTGCAGTAATAAAGTCACCTTGAAAGTCCTGATAAGAATTGTGTTCAAAACATTACCATGTATCATGATTGCTACATCGTTTGTCAAAATAAGTGGCCCAGGGGCTCCAGTCTGTACAGAACCTTGGTTTTTAAATGCCTTCTCTGTATGACATAAATCTTTTTTGTTAGTTATACCTTCCTTGTGTTTTTATCAGTGGTAATTGCTCAGATGTAATTAATCTTATATAACAAAGTTGACAGGTATTTGATGTTGTTGTTGTTGTTGTTTTTTCCCTAGCTATAATTCCCTAAAATACACTTAGATTTAAGCTGGAATAAGCTGGCATTGTTTCTCTAGAACATCTCTCCTTAGGCAAATCTGGTCTTATTTGTGCAAACTGCATGCTTCTTTTCTTATCCCTTTCAGCAGACAAATTTCAGCTTGTGAGGCAGAGGGAACTCTGGGTACTTCTTGACATTCCCAGTGAGTTTTAAAAAGATGTAGGGCCCATTTCTTAGCAGAGGTTAGCGAACAGGGAGTTAGTCCTTTTTTTTTCAGAGTGCTGGAATGTTTTCAATCAACCTGAAGCAGGTCTCTGCCACCTTTGCTTTGTGGTTTAATCTTCTGCCTGAAAGGGACATTGTAACGTACATTTGTTCCAGTTGATGGGTGGAGGGGAGAGTCACTTAAAGTAAATCCTGGGAAGAAGCAGGTCATTTAGGATATTTTGCATTTTAATGGAAAAAAGTACAGAAGTATTATGATTTTTTTTTTCTTTTTAAACAGAGTAGTAGTGAGTGACATTAATCTAATTTTTGATTTGGTTTAGTTTTAAAAAGGTGACCACAGACCGGGCGCAGTGGCTCATGCCTATAATCCTAGCAGTCTGGGAGATCACTGAAGGTCAGGAGTTCGAAACCAGCCTGGGCAAGAGCGAGACCCTCGTCTCTACTAAAAATTAGAAAGAAATTAATTGGCCAACTCAAAATATATAGAAAAAATTAGCCGGGCATGGTGGCGCATGTCTGTAGTCCCAGCTACTGGGGAGGCTGAGGCAGAAGGATTGCTTGAGCCCAGGAGTTTGAGGTTGCTGTGAGCTAGGCTGACGCCATGGCACTCTAGCCTGGGCAACAGAGTGAGACTCTGTCTCAAAAAAAGGGTGACCACAATTTTAAAATCTAAGCATATTATATTCAGAAAATAAACAGGCCCAAATACTCTGTTTCAGTGTTGGTAAATGTTTTTTTGCTAACATGACTTCTTTGCCCAGTTAAATCCCTGTATTTCTTCATAGATAGCTAAGAAAATATACTCTCTAGATAAGAATTGTTTTAAGGTTTACATGGTCCATCATTTAGTTTAAAACTAATTAAATTTAATGTTCTTTCTGGGAAATAGCCATATTGTCACAGTTTTGAACCAGTACACTTACACTTGGGCTCATCAGATGACATGAAAGACAATATATGCTTGGAATTCCTTGTGGTGGCCCCAAGTTTGTGATTAAGCCCTATAGCATGATATACAGGAAATCTAGCTCCCCAGATGTACTGGTCTACTCTTCCTTTCAGGATTGTTCTTGATCTAAGAATAGCATTTCAAAAGGAAATTTGTTTATTTTAACAGACATTTTTTTTTTAAAATAATGAAGTCACTTACTCACCAGAAACAAAGACCAGAAGCAAGTTTACAAAGCCAATGCACAAGAATTTAGGGAGTTGATTCTGATGTAAGAAGACAATGGATAAAGTATTTTTCAGAAGTTGATTCAAATTTTGAGGTAAACCTACCAAAAACAAACAATGAAAATAAGAGAAAAAAACTATTAGCGATGGATTTATCTTGAAGCAGAACACGTACTGGTTTAAAAATCAATGAATAATTACATATTGAACCCAAAAACTTATAGTTAGCCTGGTAATCTGTTGTTCTCTCTCTTTTTTTTTAAGACAGAATCTCACTCTGCCTGGGCTAGAGTGCCATGATGTCAGCCTAGCTCACAGCAACCTCAAACTCCTGGACTCAAGACTCCTGCCTCAGTCTCCTGAGTAGCTAGGACTACAGACATGCGCCACCATGCCTGGCTAACTTTTTCTATATATTTTTAGTTGTCCAATAAATTTCTTTCTATTTTTAGTAGAGACAGGGTCTTGATCTTGCTCAGGCTCATCTCGTGTTGTTCTCTAAATTAAAGGAAATGAAGTTTATGGAGATTCACTTATATACAGTCATTTGCTGCTTAATGACAGGGACACATTCTGAGGTATGCATCATTAGGCAATTTCTTCCTCACTCGAACATCACAGAGTGTACTTACACAAACCTGGGTGGTGTAGCCTACTACACACCTAGGCTATATGGTATAACCTGTTGCTCACAGGCAACAGATCTGTACAGTATGTCACAGTGCTAATAGTGTAGGCAATTGGAACACAATGGTAAGTAATTGTGTATCTAAATATATCTCAACATAGAAAACATACAGTAAAAATACAGGCATTATAATCTTATGGGACCACTGTCTTCTATGGGGTCCCTTAGGTGATGCATGACTATAATAAATATCTAATATTTAATTTATTAGTTATCCCAAATATACAGTATCTAATAAATCAACTTATTTCATATTATTTTCTAGGAGACTTATTTGAAAATTATTGCAGAAGTGATAACCTGGTAACATTTGGGAGGTTTTGTTATGGCATCACCGTCCTTTTGACGTATCCCATGGAATGCTTCGTGACTAGAGAGGTAAGCACAATTCCTTCTCAATACTGTATCCAGGTGATCTCTCTATTGCATTTTATTTAGGGAGATTTATAAATAATTCAATTTGGCAAATTCCCAAGTACATAACAAGTGCTATCATTTATAAAATTTCCTTTTTCAGAGTTTAAAGATGAATTTATATTCAGATGTTTATGAGATAATTTTTTAAAAGTTGGATTTGAAAATTAAGTTTGTTAGTTCGGTTTATATTACCATAAGCACAAATATTTATACAACTGCATTCCAAAGTGAATGTTAGCCTTTAGTAACAGCCAAACTAAGGTTGTTGGGTTTTCTTTTTTTAACAGCATTCTCACAAAGTAACTAAGTACCAAGGTTCAGAACAAGTTTTACAAAATTGTCTTTTTGCTGAGATATTCTATAAGTCAACATGTACTAAAGACACCATAGATCAGATTTTAATTGGTTGTGTTGTTTCTTAAAAACTAAAGTACCTTATATTCCATGGAGAACCAAAATTTAACTTAAACCTTCAGTTTTACAGATATATTTTATTTATATATTTACATAAATATATTTATTTATTTCCATTTTTATATAACAAAAATAATACATATAATTTAAGTATATAGTATAGTATTTATATATAAATGTATTTCATTTAGAAGTCAGCTCTAAATCATGTTATACAGACCACCTGGATTTGTGGAGAAAGATTAGCTGAAAGCAAATTAATTCTTTTGGTGTAAAATGGGATCACATAGCTTGTCAGGAATTCCTTATGCTGTCAGCTAGAAATCCACTGGCCCAGTTTGCAGTAAAAAATGATCCTCCTTCACAGCAGCTCTTTCAGGAATCACACTGAAAAGGGCTTAGTCTTAGGATCTATTCGAAGAGGCTTGTTTACACAGCACACCATGTGAATGGGTGTAATGTGTGAAGTGAAATGTCTACAGAGCTTTAAATACTCTAAGGAATTGGCAGGCTTCTTGAGGCAGGCCAGTGCTTACCTTCAGCCAGTGCTGGGGATGAGAAACCGCTCTGGAAAATGCAAGAGGGAAATGTTCAACACTGTGCATGTATTCACAATTAGCACTTTTGCTCACTTAGAAAGTTACAATTCACAGGCCAGTCCTCTCTCTTGACTATCAGGGAGAAGTAGACTCAATTAAGATTA